>JAILYB010000272.1:0-281483 GCA_021437785.1 Rhodomyrtus psidioides | reverse complement strand
ACGTTGAGGGGGTGAGAAATGGTATGAATTTCGAATGAGGTGATCCCCGTTTGTAATGGTTTAAGCGCTGATCCCCTGCCTAGCCACAATCTAGGCAAGGGTGTCAAGATCCAATCCGGGCCGTCCGATCAATCACGGACGGCCCGGATTTGATTAAATTACAGAAAAAAAGAAAAATTTATTTTATTCTATCAAATCCGGGCCGTCCGTGATTGATCGGACGGCCCGGATTAGACATATACACCCTTGCCTAGATTGCGGCTAGGCAGGGGATCCGCTCGCGCACGGGATCTGTCATGCGTCAAATGAAGAATCCCACTGCACAGTTTGTTGATGATGATGATAATAATAATAATGCTCATCTTAAAAATTACGCGCATTGCTCGTTTTAACCAGGGCAAGTTTGACAGTGTTGTAATGACTGAAATAATAAGCTAATTCGACCTAGTTTAATCTCATAGCCATAGTTTATTCCTACTTCAACACAATATCTATGGGGCATTCATTTACATGAAGGCTTTTTATTGGGATACTGTGTCAATTCAGTTCAAAACTTTTCTTTTCCCGATACATTTTGTAATTGTGCCAACTCAGTCCATTTGACTAATCGATACTGATGTAAAATTTATTAACAATTGTTCAGCTTTAAAAAAAAAAACAGTTCTAAATCGTTTACTTTGTTTTTCCTTTTTTTAGGGGTTTGGGCCGATAGCGCTATTGGCCACCAGCCTTCGCGCGAGGGCTCTAGCAGCTGCCACCTCCTGCTAGGCCAAACCCTAAAACAAGACAAAAGAAAAAAATATAGAAAAATTATCAAAAATATTTAAAAATCATTCGTTATAACCGCATTAGTGAAAATAAAATAATATAAATAATCTTTTTTGCGACAATTAGGTTCTCGTCCTTCACGAAACCGCATGTTCATGCCATGGGGCGAGCCAACTTCCGACCCAGCTCGTGCCTTCCGCATTAGCTATCTCGTGCACCTATGAATGGACTGAGCAAATCTCGGATTAGGCGAATCATTCCGCAATGGGTCTCTCTCGCATCAGGCTCTGGTCCCCGCAACATATCACCAACCTCCCTCTACAATTCCGCTCTTTCCTTCCGAATGTTCTGAAACCCCCACCCCCAAATAATTAAAGCCTACAAAGTAGTGGTCACGAGGACCCCATCTCCTTCTTCCCTCCCTCTTCTTTTTCCTTTTTCTTAACTGATTTTTTTATGCAAAAGAACAAAATTAAATTGATCGGATTTGGTGAATGGGAATGATGGGATGATGATGCATCGTGGTTTCCGAGCAAACAAGAAAATGATGATGGTTGATCGATTTTGATTCGATAAGTTCTCTCTACACAATTTCGATAAAAAAAAAAAAGAATGTTAGCTTTCGGAGTTTTCGACGTATTTTCCTTATATTCTCATATGGCGTGAGGAAAAAAAATGAAATTTCATAAACGATTTTTTTTATGTATATATAGTCAAGTCTTGAATTTCTCCACGTCCAAAAGAATCTAACCGAGTTAGTACATGTTCAATTTAGCCTTCGAACTGTTAAAAAAATATTCAACGTAACTTCGAAACTCAAATAGATAGAAAAATAACACTGGACATTTTCTTGTGCTTTATGGACTAGAATGAACATTTTTCAAAAGTTTAAGGAGTGAGTTCAACAAATTAAAGGCTTAGATATGACAATGCACGTCGAACTGTAGTTCGGGGACCAAACTGAACAAATATTGTAAATTGGAATAAAATTCAGGAATCATTTGCATAATTATTCATGGAAAAAGAAATGTACAAGGCAAGAACCAATTGAACCGGAACCCACCCCATGGATCTTAACCTAGTCCTTATCCAAAGAAGTAAACAATGGAGAGAGGCCAATTCGAAACCAACTACCACTTCCAACCAAGGAAAGAAAATTAGAGGGCTGAAGTAGTCAACATCTGAAGTGGACGACCTTTTTTTTTTCAAGCAAACATTAGAATAGGAATCCAGCAAACATGTCGAACACATTGGACTGCACTATCCATCGTACGCATCCAAACATTGTTTTAAATGCTAATTCATTCTAAGCATCTTTGTCCGCGAGATTGGCTTGGGAATTGAGAAATCGACTCATAACAATTTAATGTTTAAAGACCATCGTTTAGGTTATGATTAACGCCTTTTTTGGTTCTTAATTAAAATTCGGATCGATTGCCCTAGATTTCATACGCATTGGTATATCATAAGAGCAACAATGAACGGACGCCACTTACTAAGTGTAGGATTCGGTGCACAATCAAATCGAAGTAGAACGTAAAGTGACAAAAAGAAATCGAGACACGAGATTTTATTCTGGTCCACTCTTAAATTAGGGCTACGTTCAATAAATGATTCCATTATAATTAGCACCTAGTACATTTTGTTACATCAGTCAATTTTAATCGAAAAAATAAAGACAGTCGTGGCTATTTAGGGGACCCACATTCCTGTTATTGGAAAGTATGACCACACCGTGACAATAACTGACCAAATTGAAAATAAAGAAAACAAGTGACCACCTTACCAGGAAAAAAAAAGTGATCAAACTTTAACCCATACGGAGAAAAACAGAAAGAGTGAACAACAAACGAGATCCGTGAGAAATCTATGAAATTGTCGGATGTACTAGACAAATTGCTTTCCTACGGATAGACGGTCAGGATGTTGCCTCCGACATATCCACTTGCGATGTGCCATGTGTGCTTGGCGTCTCTTCAGCGTATCCAGGCACGGATCCGGATCCCATGACATACAAGAAGTGTGTCATGGGTGACATACAATACAAGTCATCTCTGAGGTAAATTTGAAAATTTAGAGCTTCGGTTCCCCTCTTTCTGTCTTTGCATTTTTCCCAGGAGAAAATTTTGATATTTGCACGCGATTTTCTCTCTCTCATCCCACGATCTGCTCACTCTCTCTCTTTCAAATCCCCTTTTCACTCGTGAACGATCTGCTCTTCTCTCTCTCTCTCTCTCTCTCTCTCTCTCTCTCTCTCTCTCTCAAAGTCCAACCAAGAAGGAAACAAAGAAAATCTTTTGGGTTTTCCCAGTTTCAAATCCCAAATCTTCACCAAATCCGTGAAGACTCCTCTGTTTCGAAGGCCATCTTGAACTGCATTCCAGAACATCACCGGATCTGCATCGCTACTTTCACCATGGAAGACTTCACGCAGAACTAGTACTCACTCGAGTCGCCGGCCACCGGCCGTAGGCCCTCACCTGGTGCTAGCAACGGATCCTACATGGTCCTCGTGTAGCCATAACTCGTTTTAGCTACTGTTGGCTGGCTCTCTCTATCTCTCTCTGTCTGTGCATGCTTTTTGTGTGCTTCCTTTTCATTTTCCCTAATGCCTGTGATTTTAACTTGCAGGAATTAAAAGTTTATCCCCTCTTTCTTTGACGTTGTCGGGATATCAAGAAACAAATGCTCGTATATGCTCTTTTGACATCCGTTGGAATAAATACGGACCTTTGCTGCTTATTCTTCTCATTATAATCAGACCTGAGAAAGCAGCCAAGTAACTATGAAGTTTATATGCCACGAATGGTAGCCGAGGGGAAATCTAGGAGGAGAAGCCGTTTCCTTACTCTTTGGTTTAAAGTTGATATGGCTAACTTTCACGATTCATGGACGTAAAAATCTTAATTTTTGGGGGTAAGAACAATACAAGTGCCACAACTTTTGCTCGGGGATCACTTGAGTGCCACAACTTTTTTTTGGATCACTTGAGTGCCATAACTTTCAAAAATCGATCACTTGAGTATCACTTCTGGCGAAAGTCAATCACTTGAGTGCCATTTCAGGCAAACCATCTGACGTGGACTTTATTATTATTATTATATTTATTTTTTAATAACATGTGGATTTTTTTAAAAATATTAATACTTTCTGATTTTTTTTCTTATTTTTATTTGCTTTGATGTTTTCTGTTCACACTCCTGAGCTTCCTCTGCAATCAATCGAAGCCCCTCCCCAGAAAAACCCATCGGGACGTCGAACTTGTGCTTCTTGCCGAAGATGGAAGGACGTCAAACAATCAACAGTGCTAATTCTTGCGCTTCTTTGCCGAGGATGTCCAACTTGCGACGGGACCAGATGGTCTCGAAATGGTTGGGCTGCATCGGGACGCGACTTGCTCTTGCTCTTCTTCTTCTTCTTCTTTGTCCTGTTGCTGGAACTGCAGCTAGCGAGCCCAGATTTCTTCGCCATGTCGACGATTTTCCCGCCAGCGAGGGTGCAAGGGCCCACGCCCAGGGATTTCGCCTTGACCCACCCCCTCTTTCTCTCGCCCAGATCTAAGCACGGGAGCTCACTGGCCATGGGCAAGGCAACCTCACTTGGACCTCGCGACAGACCGTCGCCCAAGACCGCTGGAATATCAGCCTCGCCCACATCTCAGGGAACGCCATTTCTCTGAGCAGCGTTTCAGCGAAGCTCTCTACTCCAAAATCGATCCCAAAATCAGAATCACCCCCAAATTAGAAGAAACCCTAAATATCCAGGGATGAGGACCCTCGCCCGTGGCTGCTGGGCCAGTGACGACCGTCGCCTAAGGCCGTCACGGGTCCGCCGGCCTAAGGTGAGCTGGCCCTGGGCTGCCGATGGTTGCCGGCGTCGACCCTCCTGCTTCGATTTTGCAAATGGTTAGAGATGAGAGAGAAATCATCGAAGACCTGCTTCCAAAAACCAAGAAAGAAAACACAAAAAAGAACCTGCAAAATAAATAAAAAATGGGAAATTCCACATGTACATTAAAATATTCGAAGAAAACATCCCACCGGTGCCACGTTTGCTTTTCCGGTGCCACATCTGCTTTTCTGGCGGCCACATCAGCATTGGTACTCAAGTGATCTATTTTTGAAAGTTATGGCACTCAAGTGATTCAAAAAAAAGTTGTAGCACTCAAGTGATCTCCGAGCAAAAGTTGTGGCACTTGTACTGTTCTTACCCCTAATTTTTGCCAACCTATCTATTTTTTCACCCCCGCACATGTCATCGAGATTCCATACCTGTACAGATTAATCTCGATGTGATGTGAATAGTGTCCGCGGATTTCAAGTGAGCTCAATTTTTCACTATGGGTCATGATTTTTCAATTCCTCGTGGAAATAGATGAGTCAATACCAACTTTTCAAAGAACAATAAAAGAAAGCAACAAGTTTCCCAAATTGCTAACTTTCTATATTGAGTAGAATTATAATATTTGTTTTGAGCATATGGTAAACTGAGGGGACATCTTGGTCTGCCATTGCTCGTTAAAATTATGATGATGAGATTTCAATGAGAAATGGAGACGCGAACCAAATTGGATGTAGATGCGGATCATTTAGAGTTTACAAAGAGTCAATTACAAGATCGCATACGACGAGTTAGTAACATCCATGATACGAAACTCGCAGCAAGAACTTCCCTTTTGATCCAATTGCCCTCTTTAAGGCTCAAGCCATGGCTGTCCCACTGTGTTAGAAATATGAAACAGGATCAATGCTAATGTCATAGTATTGTTTACATAAGACGTAGTGTAAGTCCATCCGTTTTCTCTCCATCTGCTCACAAGATTGATCACATCAGATCCAATACATGGTCTCCTTTTATTCATCTAAGAATCATTGTGATCGCTGCTTCTTTACATGGATGACAATTATACACAAACATCGTAAAAATCATTCAATGTGCGAGAGCAATTGCAATCGTCGATCGGGGGACTTCTCTTCAAACCGCGACTTGGGCCGCCGCGAGCCTAGTAGATGGTGGAAACAAGAATGAGAACACCACTCTTCGGGAAATGGAGAGAATTCAGCAAAGAATAGAGTCTAGAGAGACTGAAGGAAGAGAACGAGACGTAGTCCAGTCCAGCCTCGACGAAGAAGGCGACTGAAGATGGCTGACCCCCGTGTTCTCTGCATTTACCGACATGTTTTCAATCCCGCATCACTTGCACATCTCAAGGAAAATAAGTAGATGAAGGAGAATATCGTGCGCGACACTACGAGCAAAAGCACATAAAAAGCATGCACAGAGAGAGAGAGAGAGAGAGAGAGAGAGAGAGAGAGAGCCAGAGCGGTTTTCCTTTTCAAGGTTTTAAGCTGCAAGAAGCCAGAGTGGTTTTCCTTTTCAAGGTTTTAAGCTGCAAGAACGTAGTGCATCTCTGAAGCACATGGAAACACTCGAACATCAGCTTCAAAATTTTGAAAAATAGATCTCTATGAATAGAATCCCCACACTACGAGCAAATCTAGATACACATGAGAACATACCACAAACTTTGCTTCTGAAAGAGGAGGGGAAGAAACAAAGAACAGGAACATGACAAGGCACACCGCTACAATCAGCCAATGAAGCAAACATATTTGAGACAAGCAGTGTAAGACGTCAAATGAACCCAAAAGTACACCAACTTATTACAGCAAAGAACATTAACATTAACAGGAAGTTGCATCCCAAAACCAAAACCAAAAGCACATTAAGCATGCATGCTTCATCAACCAAATCAGTTCAAGAAACTTCGCCGCTTGAACTGGTAACGTATTCGACACTCCTGGCTAGGATCGCCGAAAAACGCAGAGTAAGGAAATGACGTCTCACTCTAAGACAGTCTGGGAAATCTAACAACAAAACGACGAACCAAGTTCAGAACAATCGCATGTTCATAAAACAACAAGCGGGCAAATGGGCAGGAAGTATCAAACTTGGCACCTCCTCCCAACGGTAGCTAAAACGAGATATGGCTACACGAGGACCGTGTAGGATCCGCTGCTAGCATCAGGTAAGGGCCTACGGCCAGTGGCCGGCGACTCGAACGAGTACTCCTAAATTCTGCGTGAAGTCGTCCATAGTGAAAGCAGCGATTCAGATCCGGTGGTTTCCTGGAATGCGGTTCAAGATGGCCTTCGAAACAGAGGAGTCTTCACGGATTTGGTGAAAATTTGGGGTTTGAAACTGGGAAAACCCAAAAGATTTTCTTTGTTTCCTTCTTGGTTGGACTTTGAGAGAGAGAGAGAGAGAGAGAGAGAGAGAGAGAGAGAGAAGCAGATCGTTCACGAGTGAAAAGGGGATTTGAAAGAGAGAGTGAGCAGATCGTGGGATGGGAGAGAGAAAATAGCGCGCAAATATCAAATTTTTCTCCTCGGGAAGACGCAAAGAGAGAGGATCCGGATCCCCTGACTTAAAAGCAGGGGACCTTAAATTTTGGGCCATTGGATCTTCCCCCTTTTTATAGGGGGGGAAGATCCAATGGCCATTAGGGATTAAGGTACCCTGCCTTTAAGGCAGGGGATCCTGACCCTCAAGAGAGAAGGGGGGCAGGGATGCGTCAGGTCACCTGCTTTTAAGGCAGATGATCCTCACGCGGGAACCAAAGCTCTAAATTTTCAAATTTACCGCAGTGTGGCGTCATCTCTGCCGTTCATTTAGAATGAACGGCTAAGATGACTTAAATGTCACCCATGACATACTTTTTGTATGTCATGGGATCCGAATCCTCCGCGCACGGCTTCACATTCCTTACGTGGTCAGTGGAGCCAGACTTTATCATCATGCATAAAGGACCAGCATAGAAAGTTTTCTAGGTTGATGAGCCAATGAGATGTGTGTTTTTTTGTTGTTGCTTGAATGAGTAACTAGTCATCTATGCCCATACTCCATCTCACTGATTATTGAATTGTTCGTCCCAATCGAAGGCAAACACGTGTATTATAAGTTTTGGATGAGAAAAACTAGTCTAACGGTTTTCTAGGAACTACGAAAAACAACAAATTCAGATTGTGAAAACTGACTTACATCAAAAATGAAATTATTCTGTCCAATTTCTTGCTATCCGTTCCAATTAGAAGAATAAATGCCTGTATAAACATTTTTCAGGGAATATTTCAAATAGGGAACTGAAATACCCTTATTTTCTCACATAAGAACCTAAAGTGACCAAACATTTTCTAGGGAATATTTCAAACATTTTCTAGGGAATAAATTATCTTAGACGGCCATAAACAGTGGGCTATCGTTAGTTTAAACTCTTATATTCCTCCACCGCCGGTGTCGGAAACCGAAACCATGATAAAAAAAAAAAAAAAAACCAAAACCAAAAAAGAGTCACGAAATAGACTCAACTTCAAAATCCGTGAAGTAAATGTTGATCACTATTAGATCTAAACACCGTCAAACGGCCCGATTACACAAAGATTAGATTCAATGTTCTCTTGGACAAATTACATAGTTACTATTAGGGGTGTCAATGGTTCGGTTCAGTTCAGTTATTTGAATAACCGAACTGAACTGAACCAATAGGGAATACGCCCGAACTAAACCATAATCCGCCCTAACTGAACCGAACCGAACTGAAAAGGCTCAGTTCGGTTCGGTTCGGTTCCCGGTTCGTTTATCAGTTTTTTTTTTTTTTTTGCTTCACAGCCTGTTGCTATTAAAATCGAAGTGAGTTGTTGATTATTAACAAAACTGGCATATTACACGTAAACAATAGCGTAAGCACATGTTTATCAGAATCACAAAATTCATTTTTATCAACTACTTTCCTGCTGATGTCCATATTCCAGACAGCAAAAATAGCATTACAACGTTAGCAGACTCGAGAAATTAAGTATCCACTGGGGCACCTATTTGTAAAAAGCTTCTGATAGCGAGAACAACCCCTGCACCCTATTCATCTTACAGCTAGAATATAAAGGGAAAAAAGAATTCTCATATCCATGAGCGCGGACAATGAAACAACACGAAACATACTATGAAAACAGAGCCACTACACCAAAAAGAAGATAAAGCTACAGCATCCACATATACAAGCAGCTCTCTGATACAACATGTAAACAGAATTCCGCGACATGACCATGTATGCCTCCCCTTGCTACCGAATCTGGAGAAGACAGAAATAAAACATCTATAAGACAAAACAGAAGACTGACATTTCTTTCATTCTCATGTTGCAAATGAAAGTCATTAGACCCTCTTTTTTGGGTGCCGTAAATAGAGAAATTAACAATTTTTTTTTTATTTTGGTGTAGTCACAGAGGACATGTGATATCCCTCCCCTTAGTCCCACATTGCCTAGGGGGAGGTCTTGGGATAGGCTTATAAGCCTTGGGCTCCCTTTCACTAGCAAGACGCGTTTTCCGGGCTGAGTGCTCGGAGAGCAAAACCGTGCGGGTTGCAAAGCCCAAAGCGGACAATATCTTGCAAGTAGCCGCGCAGCGGTGCGCGGTGGGCCCGGGCTGTTACAGTTGGTATCAGAGCGGACCCCCGACCGCATGTGTGGACAGCGGCGGAGTCCGTCCGCGGGCGGTACGGGCACAACGGGGACGTTGTGTCCGAAGGGGGGGAGATTGTGATATCCCTCCCCTTAGTCCCACATTGCCTAGGGGGAGGTCTTGGGATAGGCTTATAAGCCTTGGGCTCCCTTTCAATATTTTGCAAGTAGCCGCGCAGCGGTGCGCGGTGGGCCCGGGCTGTTACAGTTGGTATCAGAGCGGACCCCCGACCGCATGTGTGGACAGCGGCGGAGTCCGTCCGTGGGCGGTACGGGCACAACGGGGACGTTGTGTCCGAAGGGGGGGAGATTGTGATATCCCTCCCCTTAGTCCCACATTGCCTAGGGGGAGGTCTTGGGATAGGCTTATAAGCCTTGGGCTCCCTTTCAATATCTTGCAAGTAGCCGCGCAGCGGTGCGCGGTGGGCCCGGGCTGTTACAGTTGGTATCAGAGCGGACCCCCGACCGCATGTGTGGACAGCGGCGGAGTCCGCGGGCGGTACGGGCACAACGGGGACGTTGTGTCCGAAGGGGGGGAGATTGTGATATCCCTCCCCTTAGTCCCACATGGCCTAGGGGGAGGTCTTGGGATAGGCTTATAAGCCTTGGGCTCCCTTTCACTAGCAAGACGCGTTTTCCGGGCTGAGTGCTCGGAGAGCAAAACCGTGCGGGTTGCAAAGCCCAAAGCGGACAATATCTTGCAAGTAGCCGCGCAGCAGTGCGCGGTGGGCCCGGGCTGTTACAGGACAAGTATACATAGACAGCGGTTGAGGCAGCAGAGAAAAACGAGGTCCACTGCCAATGATAATTCTCAGCATTTAAGAGGAAGTACGTGCCCACAATTGTTACACATACAGTAACAATGATGAGAATTAGGAAAACAAGCAGCATAAATCCATACACATAGTACACCTGTCAAATTTCATTGTTAAACGGTAGACAATAATACGATCAAGACATTAAGAGTGCGAATTATAACCATTCTCTTTTTCTCGGATTCTATTTCTGGCGAGCAATAGATTTTTCCATTTCTATTTCCCGGACGAACTTATGAGCAGAGACGCGATTTTAATAACGGCACAAAATTTCTGTTTCCCAGAACATAAGTCCTTTCGGTAACAATGTAGAATTTCTACGGTTACCGACCGCTGGGCCTCGACTGGTGAACGGATAACGACGAGGTGAACGGAAGCCGGCGATCGATGGCATGGATAGGAGAGAGGCGACCGATAACGACGACGACCAGTGGCCGACAGCCAGAAATAGATGGCCGGGGATCGATGTCGGGAGAGCGGCGGTCGGTAGACAGCGACCGGTGGCAGGGTCGCGAGAGAAAGGGAGTGATCAACAAAAATAAAATCGCATTATCAAATAAATTTCCGTTCCAAACCTATTTTTCAAAAATAGAAAAATTGGGAAATAAAACTGCTGTAACGCCCGTCCTAACAACTGCCCGTCCAAGGTTGATGCATGATGGAACAGTGATGTGTCCCACGTTTCAAGCGAACATGCATGGATGATGATGATGGTGATGATGATGATGATGATGATGATGATGTCTCAGTCTTTCTCATGTGAGACCCTTCAAGAAATTCAGCTAGACTCAGGGGATCCAGAGAGGATTTTTTAGCCTTTTCAGAATTTTATTTTATTTTTCCTTTTTTCTTATCTCATGTTTTTTTTTTTGGCCTTTTTCTCTGAAAATTCCTTTCCCTCGTCCTCCATCTTAATGGGATGAATGCGAAAGGCACTGTGGCTCTCGAGCCTCGTGCACACACGGTCCTCTTTCTTCTTGGCTTCCCGCATGCGATAAGAATCATCAATACAATCAATTCATATTCATCAGTTAAGCCCTCTCTTCAACTTTTGAAAATATGTGCGTAGTAAAAATATGTGATTTTCTTGATTAATTGCTTCAACAGCGCACTCATGCCCATCAACATGTGTATATGTACAACGTTATTGTTTTGTTTATGAGGAAGTATGTTTTTACTGTGGTGAATTTAAACGCCAAATTGCTACATCTTATGGCTAATTTACCCTCCCTCTGTCAGTTTCCATTAAGTTAGGTTAATTCTCAAATCGATACGCACGTGATAAATATAGGGTAAAAACCTTTAAGTTGATGCACCTGTCTTAACTGAATATTTTATCTAACTCAATAATTTGACGATAAAGCTTAATGAAAATTAATGAATGGTAAATTTGCGAATTCAAATATCTCTTTTTCAGCCAAAAAGGAAATGCAGTCTCCTTCCCTTTCTCTCTCTCTCTATATCTTTTGGTGCAGGGCAAAATTTAAAGAACTGTTCCACGCATGGACAGCCATTGCTTTCTGCTTTTGTCGACTGATCACATCAACATCTCTCTCTCTCTCACAAATATTGAAAACTTTATTCAGTTGAAAATGGAGGGAAAAGAGACAACTTTTTCGCGAACCCTTTTCAAGAACGAGATAATTAACTCGGTTCATTCATTTCTTTCAACCCGTCTCTCACAATCAAGCTCAATATATGTGCACAACATCTCATGTGAAGTAACTCACCATTCAATAAAAGAGAGTTCCAATGGATGAGTCTCTTCTTCAAGTATTGAACTCCCACGTCATTAGAGCTTGCATTATCCACAGTGATAGAAAAAATATTTTTAATCCCCCAACCAATCAAACATTTCTCCACCGCTTTTCCTATAATCTCACTTGAATGCCCCGAAATTTGACAAAAATTCAAAATTCTTTTTTGCAACTTCCATTCGGTGTCTACAAAATGTGCGGTGAGACACATATAACTCAAGTTTTCACACGAGGTCCATGTGTCAGTTGTAAGACATACTCTTGGAGATGTATCAGAAAAATATGCTTTTAATTTGTTTCTTTCCTCCAAGAATAAGTCATAACAAGCTTGCCTCAAGGTGTTTCTTGAGGGGATTAAAAAGTTCGGTTGGATTCCCCTCACGAATTTTCGAAATGCCTCATTTTCTACAAACTTCAGAGGCAATTCAACAATAATGAACATGGCAGTTAGGTCTTTTCGACTTACAACTTGATCGAATTTCCATGGACCAGATGAATTGCCTAACCCAACAAGCTGACCCGATGCATCTTTTTGTCTTTTCTCCACGTTCCCATAAGGATATTGCTTACATCTGCTTAAATGAGTACGCATCGCAGTTGTCCCATGCTTAAAACCAATAAGCGTCTCACAATATAAACATTCTGCTTTACCTTGGCTATGGTCTATCTCTTTAAAGTGAACCCACACATCGGATCTCGTTGATCTTCTTTTATCTGCGCCAGCATTTTGATTCATTGAATCCATCTATCAATAAAACAAGTAAAAAGTCATGTGGTAATCAAATTTGGAGTACTTAAGGAAATACATACACACAGGCAGTATTCACAGACAATACCACAATAAACTTGATCTGTACATACACATCAGATTCAGACATATGAGAAAGGGAGAAAACATTGGCAACCCCATCAAAGATTCTACACTATTAAAACCAAGACAAACACTGCTTAGGCCATCTCAATAAATGCACAGTAATTCAATAATGCACGATCGGCCTCGAAAGCAGCACGCGGACTCAGTGAAGAAAGAGATCCCATCTTTGCATTGAATAAAAGGAAGACTGAATAGAGATGCCTCAGTTTTAATCCCATCTGCAGTTGCATCTTGCTGATCCAAATATGTATCCTGAGAGGACATCTTGAGTCTTGACCATCTCCAATGTCCCCTTGTTCAGATGACAAACTATGAAGGATGAGTCGCATGAGGGCAAATACAGACAGACACAGGGCCCCCATTCAAGCATTTCATAAACTAAATTACTTAATAAATGCATTTTAGGATGGTATGCAGCCCATCAGTTCACTAATATGCTAACAATTATTTCTGCCAATGTCACAAGTTCCGGTCCAGAGAACATCGTTATCCGAATAGATATGAACTCGGTACTCCAAATTATGATTGACACATAATTTCGGCTTCTTCTATAAGACAAATTTAGTGAAGTTCTGCCTATAGGATACCATCCTTTTCTCAGTGGTCAATTATTTACCTCTAAAGCTTGACAGCTATTTCCAGTAAGGTTACTCTCAGACAAAGTCATGCACTGGGAGTACATAAGATGAATCACAAATTGAAGTTGAGTTGAAAAATGCACTGCCACAAGCAAGATTCTCAAAATTTGCAATTAAGAAAATTCGGTTGATTGCTGAACAAATGGGCATATATAGTTTAAGAAAATTCGGTTGATTGCTGAACAAATGGGCATATAATTTTATCAAAAAAATTTAAGGTATATATGCAACAAAATTTGACTGTTTTTGTTTGGTTAATAAAATTAGCTTGGAATTGAAATAAGAACATCAGTTGTCCTCCTGTAACTCAGGATTTCTCCATCAACAGTCTGCATCCAACGGTTACAATTAAGAAGATGGTGGTCTTTGCAAATCAATACCCATCTCCAGGGCGGGCGGGCGTCCAATCTTGGCAACTATACACACATCTTTTAATCACTCTAATGCCGCCTTCCTCAAGTTCTCAATTCTCATTCCTAATTCCACTTGCTTTTGCTTTCGCAGATCAAAGTATTCGCTTTTAGCACATAAGACTAAAATAGTCCAGTAAAAATTCACTAGGATCCACTCTATCAAAGTTAAATAATTCTTCAGAAGTGAACTGACCATCACGAGAAACCACGCATTCGACGACAATCAAACAGATCCAAGTATAGATTGCCGCATCAAACGATCCACGAAACAGATTCAGCTTCTTAAATCCTCCAAAAGAGAAAAACAATGAAGCAATCAAAACAAGGATCAGGACATTAAGAATCCAACGTTAGCATAAAGGGAAACGAACAAGCAACTTTAAGAAGTTTTTTTTTTATTTTTTTTTATCGGGAGCAACTCTAAGAAGTTACGAGCAACTAAACAAGCTCTGATCATACAGAATCGGTAAAGAAGATGCCAAAAAGAAATTGGAACTTGACCCTTAATTGTTCTTTTGATGAGAGCATTACCCAGAAGCTCACAGAGTAAGCGCGACAATGGCTCCATAGAAATTGCCGAGAATAGAAAAGGGTGGACAACAATACCTTCGGATTCTCACGAAAATCGGACGAAGCTGGAGAACAGGGTTTGACCTTCGAAGCGAAAGCGAAAGCGAAGTTGACCCACCCGCGCTCGTAGCCCTCCCAACTTCAGGATCTGCAGTCGGCGACGCCGGTGTACGAGCCTCCACCGCTCAGGTCGAAGGCGAGTCTCCCGGGCCCGTGCGCTCCAATAACCGGCATCACTTGCGATGGCGAGCTTCGTGCGCGAGATCGTACAGAGAGGCGACGGTGAGGAGAGGAGACTGTCGAGGCGAGGGAGTCGAACGATGGAACGAGGCTTAGCAATCCTAGGGTTTGGAGATTTTGATTTTGTGAGGCCCGGCCCAAGAGCAGTTCGGTTCAGTTAACTGAACTAAACCAAAAAAAACTGAACCAATTAAAAAATTGTGGTTCTTTTTACTAACCGAACCAAGAACTGAACTGAACTGAAAATGTACAAAATTTCAGTTCAGTTCGGTTCGGTTCGGTTCTTGGTTCGGTTTGTGGTTCAGTTCTGACACCCCTAGTTACTATGCGCTTAGAACATAAGCAGTAAGCATTCAGATTCTGTTGGGGATTTTATCCCTCTAAAGGTGAATGAGAGTGTGGGGTAAATGAGAAGTGTGGGAGTTCCACATAGGATAAGAGATAGATGAGAGATGAGTTTATTAAGTGGAACCTCACAAATGAGTTTGGGTCCCAAAGGGTACCGTACTTTTGTGAATGGGAGAGAACCTATGCAAAACTAAGTTGGCTCGCGCGTCGCCGCCGGGTCAACTCGGGCTTGGGCTTGGGTTGCTTGTGTTCCATTTTACTTTATTTATTTGTTTGTTTGTTTTTTGCCCATCAGTCTTTTATTTTTGCCGAACAGATCTGTTTGGAAATTTTTGGACAGTTGCATTTGTTCGGAAAAAACCTTGAACACTTATGTTGTTCAAGGCATAACGAACAAATACAGTTGTTTGAAAGGAGTCGTTCGGTTTTAAAAACCACCGTCCGAATTTAAGCTTCGTGACTCTTCGAGGTCTCTAATTTTTTCTAACATAAATAGTCCTCGAATGAGTTATTTCATAACTCTTTTTTTTTTTTTAACCAAAACTTCTCTCACGATTTCAGAACTTGCATTCTCGTTTTTTCCCCGCATTCATTCTATGCGATAATCCTGAAAAGTTAAGTTCGCCGGAGTCCTTTGAAGAAGTAGCGCTTCAGAGGAACGCGATCCGTTCTATCCTGGAAGACAATTGTCTAACGTCCTCGGGTACTGATTGAGCGGAAAATTTATCTTAAGGACACAACGTCATTTCGTTGGGCTCGTATTAACTACAGGTTATTTGTTTTTCCAATCATATTTCTCTTTATACGAACTTAGCCGATAACAGATTCAGATTCAATGCAGTTCTTAGCCTAAAACTTGACATAGAAATCTCTAAATAAACATCATTCATATATATATATATATATATGGAATCGTAAGGTTTGTCCGATATTTCATCGAAAGCATCCAAGACTATCAAAGAGCATGAGAAGAAGAAATTTACCCGATTCGGCGCAGACGAAACGTCACGGGCCGGAATCCACAATGCTCGGGACGAAAGCGTCCGGACTGCCTCGACGAGCGGATCTCCTTTCTATTTTTCTCTTTTTCTCCCTCGTTTTATCTCTCTCCGTGTGAATTTGTCTCCCTTTTTTTTTTAGGGAGTGAAATCTTTCAGAACATCCAACGATATGATCTCCCTCTTTCTCTTTCTGTTGTATCCCCTGATCTGTAGGGTGCGTATGGAACGTTTATGTGCCTAGGCACAATTTTTGAACAGAAACATTTTTTTGTGTTTCTGTTCCCGGTTACGATTTCTAGGAACAGAAACGAGTTTGGTAAGTAGAAAAAAAAATTCCCCGCCGCCATCGTTGACCGCCGGAGGTGGCAGTCGGCGACCGGCAGCCAACAATCGGTGACGATGGGCGGCGATCAGCGGCGGCGGCAAGCGACCAGCAATTGACGACGAAGGGCAAGCGGGCGGCGACAGGCGACCGGCGGCGGCGGCAGCCTGCGGGTGGTGGCCGCATCTGCGGTGGTGGGTGGTGGTTCCAAAAGTGTTCCAAAATCGAGAAGTAAGTTTTTTTTTGCTTCTTCAAAAGTATTCCCCGACACAAAAGTGTTCCGCGGAACACTTTTGGAATATTTTTAAACCATACGTGCTTCTATTCCAAAGGTATTTCGGGAACACCTTTGGAACAAAAACACTCCTCCTGAAGCGTTTCTGGAGTTCCCACACTCTCCTCAAAACCGATTCTCTTAGCAACCTTCTGAAAAATACGGTGTCCGTCACCACGTTGTGAAGAGGTATTATTATTATTATTATTATTGACTACTGCCTGCATAATATAAGAAATCATTGTCAATATGTCAATACCGACATTTTCACTTGAAGTTCGGTAACAAAGAACAAAAGTTCTACCCGTGGTACGACCCCACGGCCAATTTTCACAACTGCACCATTCACCGGAACCCCGCCAAAGTTGTGTAAGTTACAAGTTACTCATGGCTCTCGCCAGACCTCTTGCTTTCGTCGAGTACTTGATGAGAATAGAGGTTCGGTATTCCGATTTCGTGTCAAGAGCCAAGTGTTTGAGAACCTATGTAGCTCAGACACCACTATTAGGCAGGAGTATCGGTGTTGAATGGGTGTCGGACACCAACACGCGTCCGACACGCGGTCAACGCGTGTCGGAATTCCGACACCGGTCAGCGAGTCCGACACGCGTGTCGGACACGCAAAAAAGTTTTTTTTTTCTTTTGCGAAAAAAAACAGTGCGTTTTTTTTTTTTTTTGTAAAAGAAAAGCAGTGCATTTGGTTGAGGTCAATTGCATCTTTCTCATTGTCTGTCTTTTCTCTGCGGTATCGCTCAACTCTTAACTGCTTTACATTTTTCTACTAAAACAACGGGAATCACAGGGATGGGCACCAATTTTTTTTTTTTGCTATTATATCAAAATATTATTTTTCAGACTAGCTTTTCTGAGCTTAATGCATATAATCTGTTTCGGCTTTTATTTATTTTTTTATATTTAAAAAATATTTATTTAATACGATCTGTCACCGACGTGTCAAATTTTTCTATTTTTGAGAAATGACGTGTCGACGTGTCCTGTCAGTGTCAGCGTCGGAGTCGGTGCAACTTAGTCGGGAACTACCAGAGCCACGGCTTCGGACCCCAAGCCAGCAAGGCGTGAGGGTGCACTCAAGCCCGTGGAACGCGGACGATTGGGCCACGACCCACGAGGGTCGAGCTCGCGATCCACCTCCGGTTGCATATGCGAGTACATAAAATATGTTAGCATGTGCTTCGTGATATCATTAAGCTAGCCAGATGAAAAGATATCGCGGACTTGTGGAGGTTGCAGTTTTATCAGCATATCGAAAATCAAACGTGTGATAATGCAAGGGCTATTGTCTCAGCTCCAGCATGAGATTATTCAGAATGACATGTCTCCATCTGTGCTAGGGCGCGGGATTCAGCTGTTTTTGCCCATAATTGTTCATAATGGGACTCTGTGGGCCCACTTCACAGCCCAGTTTCCCACCCCCCCCCCCCCCCCCCCCCCCCCCCCCCACGACGCGCCGTATCGGCCGGTTTGACGTCTTTATTCTACTTCACCAACTCGTTCTAAAACCCTTCGACCCCCCAACAAAAAAAAAAAATTAATAATAATAAAATCGTTCTAAAAACCCTACATATTCTTTCGCGTCTGTCTGTCCGTCCCTCCCCCATTGAAGCCCTCGCCCGCTTCTCTCTCGCTCTCCTGAAACTACTGAGGAATGGCGTTCTCTTCTAGTCTTCGCCGATCGGCCTCCTCTTTCGCGCCTCTCGCGGTCCGTGCTCTCCGGAGCCAGCGGAATTGCCGCTCTGCCATCTTCACCGCTCTTAACCAGACGAGTGTCGTTTCCAGCGAGCCTCGCC
Source organism: Rhodomyrtus psidioides (assembly GCA_021437785.1). Lineage (NCBI taxonomy): Eukaryota > Viridiplantae > Streptophyta > Magnoliopsida > Myrtales > Myrtaceae > Rhodomyrtus > Rhodomyrtus psidioides. The sequence goes on along the minus strand of JAILYB010000272.1, from coordinate 263,137 downwards.
TCAGTCCTTTTCTGCCTCCTCCTCGTAGCTACTCCACGGAGACGCCGAGCTCCGCCGAAAATCTCCTCCGATTCTTTGACTCGGAGATCCAGCGCGCTGAGGAGACTGTCGACCCCTATCGGGTGAGTGAAAACAAGGATGGAAATTCTTTTAGGCAAATGATTAAACCTTCATTGTTTTTTGTTTTGCAGAGGGAAGAGACATGATTCTAAACACAACTGGTCCTTATTTTTTCTATCAAGGACCATGCCATTAAATATGCATTGGCCCCCGTTTTTTTATGCGGAACTGTGTAGGATGTGCTAGCCTGCTAGTGGGAGAAAAACTATTGTGATGATCTTGAATTTCCTCAAACTCTTCATTCAGTGATCGAAGCCAAGTATATAATTTGAATTTAGAACCTCCATAAATATGATATGGAGGGGCTATTCCTATAGGAGTTTCACCTTTTTTCTTTTTGAAATTATGATGTGCTTTATAGCGTCGAGAGGCCCCAGTTGGATTCCCCTTTAAAATTGAAGACGATCCTGCATTTGTAACCATTACATTGTCAAGGGAGTACCAGGGTGAACAGATAAAAGTTGAAGTCGGCATGCCTTACCCTGAGGCTGTGACAAGTGTTAGCGAGAAGTATTATTATGATGGTACGTGGCGCATTCCTCTGGTCGTAAGCGTTGCCAAGGGGGAGGGACAGTTTATTAAATTCCACTGCACAGCTTCGCTGGATGAACTCGTTGTTGACCGCTTGGCTGTCAAGAATCCTGAGGACCGAATTGCTTATGAAGGGTAAGCTCCTTTTTTTTGTTTTCGTTTCCCCACTTTTATCTCTAAGATTACGCAGTTTGTTCGTATCTAGTCTAATTCCTGTCCCTCGACCTAACTCTTTCACATTCTCTCGTGCTTTCCCTCTTCTCCCAGGGGTTTGCATGAGAACGAGCAGGTTGAAACATATTTAGCGATTAGAGGAATCAGAGTCAGCAATGTCAAATTCTTGATTGAATACATGACCAGCAGAAACCCCAGAGGGCGCTTGATGTGGTTGAAGAACCTCAAGAAGTTTGTCCAGGCGTAGTTTTGTCGGAGGCGGCATTTGCGCGGCAGGTAGGATTTCAATCTTCAGTTCTGGTTTGGGAACCTATCTCCATTACAACTGCCAAGCGTTGTCCACTGCTTGAATGGAATATCTTTAATCGAGAGAGACGCTGAATTTATTTATAAAATGACAACTCTAGTTTTTCAATGCACTTGTTTTCTTTACATTGCCGTTGGTCTACATGTAGACATTCTCTAAAAAATTATTATTATTATTATTATTAGCTGCCAATTACAGTAATGGAAGTGTCCAGGTCCAATTCTGCTAATTACAGAAATTTGTTTTTGCAAAATTTCCATCGAGAACTATCATTGACAGTCTCTTACAGCTGTGACTTGGGACACAGATTTTAGGAAATTATTTAACTATGCTTGGAACCCTGAGTTTGCAAATCCAAAATCTGGTGAGTAGACAAAAGATGAAATCCACTAGAGAGTACAGAGAACGGTAGTGACTTCTGCGGTTGGGAAGATCACAGCCTTATTTTCTTTGGCTTTTCAAGTCATCCATACGCCTCGGGGGAGCAGAGACATTCAGAAAAGTGAAATGCTATTCCTGTTTCGCTATTGCTTATGCCTTGCTGCAATTAGAGAAGAATGGGAAGAAGTCAACCCCAAGTTTCATAAGAAGACTCGAATACTTGCGGTAACATATGGGAACTGAAAAAGCTCGCAGGCTGACAATTCTTCTTCTCTCAATAGCTTGGTAAACAAGTGAACTCCGTACCACACGTAACAACGATAGCGGCATCTATAAATTAGATGTGCTTGCTTGCCCCTATAGAAGGGGGTGAATAAATTATAAGCAACAACAACATCAGCAGCGATAGTTGTTGCACCCCACTGGAAACAACTTAAGACTTGATGGGGAGGTCTCTGTGGGGGTACGTGACCACCCCTTTATCACCATCCACCACTTATCCATTCCCTCTGAGAATCTTGCAATTAGGGGTGTAAAACCGGACTGGGTTGACCCGAAACCTGGATCAGCCCACCCGAAAAACAGGGTCGGGAATCGGTTCCCACACAAACTGGTCCGGGTATCGGTTCTAAATTTTGAGAACCGATTTAAATCGGTTCGGTTTCCCGTTCTAGGTGTAGGCCCACTCGGATCAGTTTTTAGAACAGGTTTTTAGTTGCTATTAAAAAAAAACCCTATGTCCCGACTCCCTAGTGCATCGCTGCCCTTGTTGCTCATGCTCAATGTTCACGGCCCTCGGTTCCTCATCTCCTCTCATTTAATTTTTATTTGTTGGATTATTTCTTTCTGTGAATTATAATTTTTATTGCTCATTTTATCGATACTCATATTATTTTGATTAAAAAAAAAAGGAAAACAGGTTTTCGGGTAGACCCTGGAACCGGACCGAAAAATAGGGTCGGTTCCAAAATAGGTTCCAAGACAAACAAAATCGGTTTTCAATTCCAAAAACTGGGAACCGGTTATAACAGGATTGGTTTCGGGATCTAGGTCTGGAACCGGCCCACCCTGCCCATGCTCACTCCTACTTGAAATTGAAAAGAAAAGCCAATTCAACCACTCACATGAAACCAGAATACCCAAAACAAAAGCAACAACATCCGGCATTGTATTGTCATTGCTGCATGGTTTGACTTACTATATTTCATTCATGAACGTACTTGTAGTTTAAGCATGTGTATATTCAATATCAATGGATGCACACTTATTGGGGGAATGAGTCAAACGATTTGGTTCCTCTTCTTGTTTCAGATAACCAGAACCGAAAGGAACCAGTTCAGAATCCTACCATCTTGTAGATAACAAGCTACCGGTTTTAAAAATCATTCCGAAATAAAACAAGCTACCGGTTTACTAATCATGCCGAAATAAATCTGCCCATTTTAAGAGAGAGAAAACTCAGTGGCTGCTGGAGAATATTCTCAGAAGCTTGCTCTCAACACTTCCATCTGATTTCAATAGCTTTTAAATTCAGAATACAATCCGTATATTGTGATTTGATATTGTTTTTTTTTTAGTCCTCTCATGCTTAGGATTCAAGAAATATTAAGTCGACTATAGAAAATGTTTAATACTTACATGCAACATATATTAGGTTTGACTATAGCATATTTCCAGTAAGATATATACTTCACAAACTTGAATGAGCTGAGTTTTTTCTGCCTTCAAATGAGGTTGTCCTGAATCTTGAGAGTAAGGGCAAAGCAATACGAGGATCTACAGAAAAGGCAGTTCTTGCATATTAAGTCCATCCATCACAACTTATTTTGAGCCGAAAATCACCATCCCCGAAATTGAACAGAACATCCGTGAGATCTAAAAAACAGTTGCGGGCTCTAGTGTGAAAACTTGAAAGAGCTCCAATTAAGGGCCTGCATGGCAACACTTCTCCACCTAGAAGTGACTTCTCTACTTCTTCTCGAAAGCATAAATTGATTTTTTCTACTTTTGCTTTAGATTGACTTTTGATTAGAGAAATTCATTTGGTAATTAGAAGTTAAAAATCATACCATAAGTCAATTTTTTTACCAAATGGATTTCTACTACAGAAGTGTTTTTACCAAATGAATTTCTCTGCCAGGTCGACTTCTGGCAGAGAAATTGGCTTCTTGAAGTGTTGCCATGCAAGCCCTAAAATTCCTTCCTTTTGCTTTCCCCTCCAAAGTGTCGCCAGCTCTCGCTATGGAGCGTGGCGTGGCCCTTGACAAGCACGTTGTCAAGATATTGCACATGACAAGGGTGGGAATCTATTGGCTAAGGCTAATGAGGGCTCAGCAACAATCGCCGGTGGTTGTGCAATAGCCCACTTACCTCCCTCTGCCGTTCTTTCACTTGCTGTCTCTTCGTCTTCTTTGATTTGTTTTTTTGGTTATTTTTCCTACTTTTTGTTTCCACTTCTCTGTTTTAAGATTTCACTTTTCTTTTCTTGCCATTCCTATTCTTAAAATTCGTGGCTTGTTGGGTCTATATAATTTTGAAGTTGTAGTTCATAATTTCTTCAAATTAGGGGGAAATTACCCTTTCCATTTTGGGATTCACCCCGCTCAAAGGAAATTTCTTCTGTGTTGTGTGTGTGTGTGTGTGTGTGTGTGTGGGGGGGGGGTGGTTTGGGGTCTAGCGAATAATTTAATTTCCAAAATATTGCATTTGCATGTTCATTGGGTGCATGATAACAATTCAGAAACTGTTTCTGGATGAGTTTTCTATTTCTGGAATAATTTTGAGAAACAGAAATAGATTTGAAGTAGAAATGAGAAACAAAAAAAAGTTAATTCTCCGAAAAATAGAAATCTTCGTCGATGACGGCCGCCACTGATCGCATCTCGTTGACCGCCAACCGCCCCCTACCACCCCTGTCGGCCGCCGGAGGTCGCCTCTGGCCCCCGACGGTCGCCGGACGATCGCTGTCGGACGCCGGAGGTCACCTTTGGCCGTCGGAGCGCCGGACGGCCGTCGCCGGTCCTTGGAGGTTGCCGACCGACTGCAGCCGATCACCGGCCTCCGCCGGTCGCCGGTTGGCCGCCGGTTGCCCCCTGCCACCGTCGACTCCACCGGTCAAATAAATTTCTATTCCAGAAATATAAATTTTTTGCAATTATCAAACGCATTTATTTTGCTTAGAAACTCGTTCTGAAATAGAAATACAAAAAACTATTTCTGTTCCAGAAACTCTTTCTGGAACAGAAATTTTGTCATGCACCCAATCTCATCTTTTATATAAGTAAAAATTATGTCAACTCAAAATTTCAGCGATCGCGCAAAGTGCAATTAATAATTGTGCACCCACACGCGGGTATGGTGGAGTATAGCACATTCCCCCCCCCCCCCCCCCCCCCCCCCCCCCCCCTGTTTTTTTTTTTTTAAGACTATATTAGCCTTCCAATTTGACTTGTTCTCCACCTTCGATTCTATGTGGGATGCAGAAAATGTATTATTTTGCCTGTTTTTCAAACAAACTTCAACGAGCGTTATTGCCCTTACTACATTAGGGTTATAGATTATAATCACAGAAAAGCCAGTGGTCCTTGTGCATGCAATAGATGAGTTTAATTTGTACTTTTAATAAGTGTGCTTTTCATTTTAAATTTATTCTTGTTAGGACTGATAACGCAACCTTGAGGAGAGGTGAATAGTTTGTTTGAAGCTTTTTCGGATTTTACGGAAAATCAAAGGTGATTTGAAAAGATCAGCTGAGCAAACCATGCGGCACAGGGGTCCTGGTTAAATGAATTTTACTGCACTGCTTACCCCCAATGAAATGGTAATTGACTTCTTGAGCATTAGCTTCTTGAAGGCCTCTCGGGACGAAAACAGGATTCTTCTTCAATGCCTTAATTTTCAGTAAGCTCTTTTGGTTTTTGTTTTCTGTATGTTGTCATCTTAAACTGTGCACCATTAATAATGTATTGGATGCTCAATTGGATATTCATCTTGTTTACTTTAAAATGTTTTATATTTATTTTATTATATTGGTTGAAAGTATTGTGGGCCCACTTGATAGCCCAGGCCCCAGTTCTCCAGCGAAATACGACGCACCGTATTGGCCCTGCTTCAACTTTTGACTTCTCGGCTCTTCTTCTTCTTCACCAACTTGTTCTAAAACCCTACATTCTCGTTCGCTTTTGTCCGTCCCTCTTCCCTTAAGCCTTAAACCCTATAAACCCCATAATCTCTCTCACTCACTCACTCTCTCTCTCTCTGCCCTCTGAAACTACTGAGAAATGACCTTCTCTTCTATTCTTCGCCGATCGGCCTCCTCTTTTGCGCCTCTCGCAGTCCGTGCTCTCCGGAGCCAGCGGATTTGCCACGCTTCCCTCTTCACCGCTCTTAACCAGACCAGGGTCGTTTCCAGCGAACCTCGTCTCAGTCCGTTTCTGCCTCCTCCTCGTAGCTACTCCACGGAGCGGCCGAGCTCCGACGACGAGGATCTCCTCCAATTCTTTGACTCGGAGATCCAGTTCGCCGAGGAAACCTGCGACTGCGTTCGGGTGAGTGAAAGCAAGGATGAAATTTTTTGAAGACAATAAATATAATATGGAGGGCTATTCCTATAGGAGTTTTCACATTTTTCTTCCGAACTTACGATGTGCTATTCCTATAGTTTCGAGAGGCACCAGATGGGTTCCCCTTTAAAATTGAAGACAAGCCTGGATCTGCCACCATTACACTGTCAAGGGAGTATCAGGGTGAACAGATAAAAGTTGAAGTCAGCGTGCCTCACTCTGATGCCGTGGCCAGTGATGACGAGGAGTGCTATGATGATGATAAGTGGAGCATTCCTCTGGTCATAAGCGTTGCCAAGGGGAAGGGGCAGTCTGTTGAATTCTACTGCACTGCTCGGTTGCATGGAGTCGTTATTGACCGCTTGGCTGTTAAGAATCGTGAAACCTCTGAGGACCAAATTGCTTATGAAGGGTAAGCTCTTTTTGTTTTCGTTTTCGTTTTCCCCCTTATCTCTAAGATATGCAGTTCCTATCTAGTCTAATTCCTGTCCCTCGACCCTAACTATTTCACATATTTCACATTCTCTCGTGCTTTCCCTCTTCTCCAGGGGTTTTAATGAGAACCTGCGGTCTGCATTTCGCATGTATTTAACGATTAGAGGAATCAGACTCAGCACGGTCAATTTCTTGATTGAGTACATGATCAGCAGAAGAAGCAGAAATCGCTTGATGTGGTTGAAGAACCTCAAGAAGTTTGTCGAGGCGTAATTACGCTTGGTAGGGTTTCAGTCTTCAGTTTTAACTTATTCCATCTTAATCTAGACTACCAGGCGTTGTCCACTGCTTGAATGGAACATTTTTAAACTGAGAAACACGCTGAACTTATCTATGAAATAATAACTCTAGTTTTTTCAATGCACTTATTTCTTTAAATGCTGCTGGTCTACATGTAGACATTTTGCGGGTTGATTATGACTAGCTGCCAATTGCAATAATACAAATGCCCAGGTTCAATTCTTCCCATTACAAAAGTATATTTTTGCAAATTTCCATCGAAGAGAAGTGTCTGCGTCGAATTGTCATTGACAGTCTCCTATAGCTGTGATAGAGAGAATAATCACGATATTTTGCGACACAGATTTTAGAAGGTCGTTTAGGCTAATCCAAATCTGGTGAGTAAAAAAGAGACCGAATCCATTGGAGAGCACAGAGAACTATAGCGACTTCTGGGGTTGGAAAGGAACAAGGGAGCAAAGAAAAATTGAAATAAAGTATAAGGGAGAAGCAAAACTTGGTACCAATGCATAGCCTTTGCTGCAGTTAGAGAAGAATGGGAAGAAGTCAATCGCAATGAGTAACCAGAAATCTCGAGGAAGAGAGAAAAAAAAAATCCATAAGTATACTCTAGAATAATGTATTGGATTATCATTGCACCTTTTTGTGAGTGGATATTCGTCTTCTTTACTTTATTTTTTTTTATTTTATTATATAGGTAGTATGGAGCTATAAAAAAAAAAGAAAAATATAAGTAGATGGATGATAATATTAAATAAACATTTTTTTATTAAGCATACCCAATGTTGCTGGTGATTAAGAAATGTCTAATTAAAGTAAATTAAGTTAATTGATTTTGTCGGTTATAAATGAAAATGTATGCAAAGGGCACCTTAGCTACTCAAAGAATGCAAACCACTATCAATCTCACTTGATGGAAAGTATTTTTGCTCTGTAAATATTATAAAATCGATGATAAATCTTTTAAACTTGATTTTAGTTTTTTTTCTTTATTAAAAGATTTTTTTTTTTGTCGAAAGAAAGAAGCCATTGATATATGAGAGTAATACTCATAAGCAACACACGATTTCATCAGATACTTATTATCAGACGTTCAAACGTTGACATTTCATACTTAATTCAAAATTTCACCTATTAGTTATTCATTGGAAAATTTACTCTTTTCATTTTGGATTGCACAAGTTATTACAGTTTCAATATCGTTGAACGAAAATCCCTTTCCCCACCTTTTCTAAAAAAATGCACAAAAAGTTTAAAAAGCATATAAAGTATGAGTTTTTTTTTTTGGTCGAATATAAGTATGAGTTGACTTGTTAGTAAATGAATCTAAACTATTAAGGATCGGGAAGATTTGATTTGACATTCAAATATGCGAAAGATCTTTGTAAATTTACTATTATCTCGTTGGTGAATATTATTGAAATCTGATTGTAATTTGATGTTTACCTTTTTAATACAGAAATGTGGTATTTTGACAATTTTTTCCTTGGGGGGTTCTCAATTTAGGGACGGAAAATATATGTTCCTTACTTTACGGAAAGTATATATTCCTTACATTGTTAAAAATATGTTTAGAAGGTTTGACGCGACTACCAACAAATTTTAAAATGATTTTATTGTAACTTCACATCAATTAGACTATGACATGAAATATATGATAAAACTATTCAAATAACAAGATTACCTAAAAGAGAAGTGATATCTGTTAATTGAATTTTGTGTAACTTTACTGATTGATAGTTCACGATTGGAGTACTTTCGGTTGAACATGATACAATGCGTGTCTTACAATCATACAATTTAGGGTATTCTCCAAAGATCAAGCATCTTTCCGCAAGTTGAAGAAACGCATGAAACACGAAAATTTTAATGAAAATTACACGTATGCATGCATATAATGCATAACTTTAATTTAGTTATCGTACTATTTCAAGCTTATTAACTAAGTTGCATATATCTGACAAAAAAAAAAAACTAAGTTGCTTATATGTGTGCACGTGCGCGCTTGTAATATATATAGGCAATATTATTTTGTAATTTGTTTACAAATATGGTGCTCTCTTTCCTTACCTACCTCTAAAAACCCACATTCACGTTCGCTTTTGTCCGTCCCTCTCCCCTTAAACCCTATAAACCCTATAAACCCCATACTCTCTCTCTCTCTCTCTCTCTCTCTCTCTCTCTCTCTCTCTCTCTCTCTCTCTGAAACTAATGAGAAATGGCCTTATATTCTTCGCCGATTGACCTGCTCTTTCGTGCCTCTCGCAGTCTGTGCTCTCCGAATCCAGCGGATTTGCCATTCTGTCGTCTTCACCACTCTTAACCAGACTAGGATCGTTACCAATGAGCCTCATCTCAGTCCATATCTGCATCCTCCTCGTAGCTACTCCACGAATAGGCCGAGCTCCAACAAGAACCTCCTCCAACTCCTCGACTCAGAGATCCAGTGTGTCGAGGAAACCCTCGACCACGAGCGGGTGAGTGAAAACAAGTGATGTGGCGAGTATTAGCAGTGCGTTTTTGGACCGTTTGGATAGGTAGAAATCCAAACAAAAGTCGAAATCCACCGATTAGGAGTATGATGAGTTATTCATCTTTACACTTATCTATGTGGATGTATGTATTAAAGGCTTCTATGTACTTATTAAACAGGGTTCCTAATAAGGCAGTTCCAAAGACTCCCTTTGAACTGTGGACGGGTAGGAAACCTAGTTTACGACATCTATATATTTGGGGTTGTTCAGCAGAAGGGAAGGTCTTAAGGCGGCCGGGATCGAAATAAAATAGAAAACAGGGAGGTTACGTCATACATGAGGGATATCCAAAAGCGGATCCATCCCTTTCCTAGTTGAATATATCTAGACGAAATTATCACTCTAAAAGTACCAGGGCGATTTGATTAATGATTACAAAATACAAGTGCTGACCGCAAAATGAAAAGAAAATGATAATAATAATAATAATAAAAGCAAATGAAATGGAACTAGATCACAAGTCAACCTTGAGCACAATAGGAACAGGCCGAAAGCTATGAGGCCGAGGACAAGTCCGTGTGGCGCCCGGGGAGACAAAGCACTAGGCCTACCTTGTCTCGGTAGATTATTTTCGAGGACAATGTAACGGATCGCATCATCATTTTCGAACCATCATTAGGAGAGTGCATTAGCTCCAGAACTGTCTGTGCACGAGCCAACATTCCTCTTTAAAGATGCTATAAGATGACGATCATTACATCCTTAAATTCTTAGCGCAAATACCCTAAGCTGCTTCTACAAACTAGTTGTATCAATCATTCTCCATCTCTCACTCTTCACTCCGACACCATAAAAGCCCACATGGATACTAGAGAGAAGCGAAAATCATGATATTCTCCCTCCTCAATTTCCACAGCTTCCTTATTGGGGCCTATCTTATCACTTCCTTGAGTTCTTCAACCATCATTGCCATTCCAACAGGACTTACATGAATGGCAAACGCTCGCCTAACGGTTCAAACCACTCCACTCCATCAGTTGCTTCCCCCGATCAAATTTGTTCGTAATTCTCCTGTCACTTTATGCTCTCCCTAAAAATTATAGCATTAGAAGCCAATTGCTCTCCCTTGGAAGTACTTTTTTCGTCTATTAGGTTTGTCCTGATCTTAGCAAATCAACTACGATTTCTCTTCTCGTTGGAAACATGACAATAGATCTCCTCTTGTCATCCACCAATGTAGTTTGGGAAACCTGTTTTCATCACCAAGAATAAGATCATGCGATACATGTTGAGGCGCAACATTAGGCTGGCCTTTGGTTGGTAGTCATAGAAAAATGACATTATCGCATATCGCATGTATCATGCCCAATTTAGCTCGAGCATCCCCTCGAGCAAGACATAGAGATTGTTTCAGTACAATAATTAGTTTCGACATGCCATGATCATTCCTAAAAGAACGACATCAATTCTCGATTAATTTATAAACAAGAGGCCAACCGTATCTTCGGAGATTTTTTAATATGATTTTGTCCTTGAATTCCTATCAAAAACATCCCGACCTCATTTTCACAAACTAGTTATGTCAACCATTCTTCATCTTTCTCTCTTCATCCCGACACCACATGGGTACGGGAGAGATCGAATGGCGACACTTGGCGGGGCTCGGCTCTCAGCTCGTTTTTGGGCACCACATCTGGAAGTTGGATGATTCATCCACAAAGAATGGAGATAAATTGAGGAAGGCAACTGATCTAAAGTTCGACTTCAAAATTGAAAAAAAAAATAATACAAAATTTAGAGATGTCTATGAAATATTTTCTAAATGGAAAAATTTACCAAAGGGGAAAGAATAAAAAATAAATAAAATTTATGTCGAACAGTTGTTAAACAGAGAGACTAGCAATAGAATTCAAGAAACCTTCGTCTAGGGGTGTGCATGATCTGGGCTGGTCCGGTCCTAGCATGGAACCTGGGACCGGACAAATAGTCCAGGTCTCCATATTTTCAGGACCATGGACCGGACCCGGACCGGCAGTCCCGGTCCGATCCCAGTCCGGGCCTAGTAGGATCGTTAACTCTAACTAGTTATAAAAATCTAGCCCTTAGAAATTGCAATACAATCTTAATTTACAATCTATAATCAATTTACGACGGCAAGACAACCACGTAAATGCTAGGGGCACCCAACGTGTGTTCGATTCGGCCTTAAAGGCTTCACGTGATCTTTTATGCTCGTAATTGACGCCCGCATGTGGCCCGCTGAACTCAGGTGGGCAATGGAACCGAATTTGGATTTTATTTCTTTCTTTTTTATTTTTGGTTGTGAAAAAAAATAGATTTCTCAAATATGCATAATGACTTGAGTTTCTGTCCACATGTACGTACGTGCTTATTCTTCCTACACGTGTCCATCATAAGGAACAGATCTTATCATCAATTAAGACCTGATTTTGTCTCAAAGTAATACCAAAATCCAAATTGCTAAATAATATGACACCACTAAACTCAAGAGGCGTGAGATGAGATTCATGGGTTTCTCAGAATGTTAAAAATAGGTTAACTTTAGATGTAGATTAATTAAAAAAAATATAGTATTTTTGTGACCAGACGAGGGTAGGGGTGTACAAACTGGATCGGACCGTCCGATCCAGTTTGTACACCCCTACCCTCGTCTGGTCTCATTGCGTCGTCGTCTTTAAAACTCGGAAACTCTCCCAAGCTTTCCCTTCCAAGGGATTGGAGCCTTCCCGCACCATCTCACTTGGCCCTTTTTGAAGATCAAGTTGTTGAAGTTTAGAGTCAGAGAGAAATAATGACGAGTGTTTATGGTGGCTCGACCCAAACTAGGGTTGTGTAAGATGTATTTATATGAGCGATTAATTACAATAAGGGTATAGATAAACACAATTACAGAAATATCCAAATATACATATAATTACACATTAATACTCCCCCTCAATCCGAAGTAAGTGTAACAACTGAGAGATTGGATCTCAATAGCGCGTGACGCATACTAGGTAACCCCTTTGTAAATATGTCTGCGACTTGATCCGCAGTAGGCACGTAGCAAACACATAGATCACCGGAAGCAACCCTCTCTCGAACAAAGTGAAAATCCAACTCAATGTGTTTGGTGCGGGCATGAAATACAGGATTGAGAGCAAGATATGTGGCAGAGATGTTGCCACAATAAACAGTGAGAGGAGTAGAAAGTGAGATTTCAAGCTCACGTAATAAATGTCGAATCCAAATAGTCTCAGCAACACAATGAGCAATAGCACGATACTCAGCCTCTGTACCAGAATGAGCCACAGTATGTTGCTTTTTAGCACTCCATGAAACAAAATTGGTGCCCAGAAATACACAAAAATCTGACGTAGAACGGCAAGTATCAGAGCACCCAGCCCAGTCTGCATGCACATAAGCTGTCAAAGAGGTGGGAGAACACCGCTCGAGAAGCAATCCATGAGTGGATGTACCAGCTAAATACCGATATATACGCTTGACAGCTTGCAAATGAGGTAATCTAGGTTGATGCATAAATTGGCTAACCAAGTTCACAGCAAAGCTAATATCAGGTATAGTCGTGGACACATACTGCAAAGCACCAACCATCTGTCGATAGAGCGTTGGGGATGCAAGAAGCTCACCATCATCAACCGATAATAGAGTTTTCAATGCCAAAGGAGGAGAAACAGGCTTTACCTTGGCATGGTCAAATTTGCGCAAAAGACTATCAACATACTTAGCTTGAGAAAAAAACGTACCCGTAGATCGGTGATGAGCTTCGATGCCAAGAAAATAATGAAGTGATCCAAGATCCTTCATAGCAAATTCTTGTGAGAGGCGAGTAATCAAAGACCGTAATAAATTAGGAGTATCACCGGTGACAAGGATATCATCAATATACAGTAGAAGATATAGACAACCCCGAGTAATCAGAGCTACGGTTAGAATTTCAGCAGTTGATTTGGGGTTTTTTCTTGTCTGATCATTGTCTGGAAATTCTGTTATTGCAATTATGTCTGGAGCGAAATTTGAGATTGAGAAATTTAATGGGAGGAATAACTTTGAGTTGTGGAGTCTCAAGATAGAGGCATTATTAACGACTCAAGGTTTGGCCGAGGCATTGGAGGGCAAGGATAAGTTGCCCGAAATAATGGAAGATGCCGAAAAGGACAGGCTAATCAGAAAGGCGAGAAGTATAATCAGGTTGCATTTATCGGATGAGGTATTGATAGAGATAGCTGAGGAAAAGGATGTCGCAGCGTTGTGGGCTAAACTTCAGGCACTCTATGCTATGAAAGATTTGAAGAATCGCTTATATATGCTGAAGATGATGTTTCAGTTGCGAATGGCTGAAGGCACATCTATCAGAGCCTACTTAGATGAGTTTAACAAACTCATGATGGACTTGAAGAACGTCAGTGAGACCTTGCCTAATGAGAAACAAGGTATGTTGTTGTTAGCATATCTACCGGATTCTTTTGAGTATTTTATGGATTCGTTACTGCATGGACGTACTGCGATAACCTTGAAAGAGGTAGAGTCCGCCTTATTATCTAATGAGTGGCAAAAGAAGTTAGCAGAAGATAACTTGGCGCAAGGTAGTGCGCAAAGTTTGTTCGTTCGTGGTAGAGATGAGCAGAGAGAGTCTAGAGGTAACAATGGAAGCCCCGTTCTAAATCGAGGTCCAATGTTCGGAACCGTCGATGTTATCAATGTAATTTGGTAGGGCACTATAGGAGAGACTGTCCGAAATATAAGGGTAAAGGAGTTAAGGTGGAGTTTGTAGGTGATAGTAATATTGTTACTACAGCAGATAATAGCTCTAGTGATGCCGGTGATGTGTTAATAGTTGCCATGATTTCATCAGGTGATGAATGGGTGTTTGATTCTAGATGTTCTTTTCATATGACTTCTCACAAACACTGGATTACTACATATCAATGCATGGAGGGTAGTAAGGTGCTTATGGGAAATGGTGCTGCTTGTAAAGTAGTGGGAATCTGAACAATTCAGATTAAGATGCACAATGGAATGGTGTGAACGTTGACCGATATAAGGCATGTACCACAACTGAAAAAGAACCTTATCTCGTTGAGTGCTCTTAACTGGTTCGGATACCAGATTTCCATTATAGGTGGAGTTATAAAGGTCTCTCAAAATGTGCTTACTGTGATGCGAGGGAATATAGACTGTGGGTTATATCTCCCTCAGGGAAAGACAGTGATCGGCTCGTCTGCTAGATTCTCGGATATTTCAGGTAAGGATACAACACAGTTATGGCATATGAGACTTGGACACATGAGTAAGAGGGAGATGATTGTTTTGGGTTAGAGGAGTCTACTGGGAGGTCATCAAATTGGGAAGCTAGACTTTTTTGATTACTGCGACATGGGTAGTCAGCGGAGAGTGAAGTTTAGTATGGCAGTTCACCGGACCTCAGAGATTGTAGGCTGTGTACACTCAGACTTATGGAGACCCTCTCCAGTTCCGTCCAAGGGAGGTTTCAAGTATGTATTGTCTTTTATTGTTGACGTTTCAAGAAAAGTCTGAATTTTTCTTCTTAAGCACAAGAGTGAGGTGCTTGATTGGTTCAAGTCATGGAAGGCAATGATCGAAAAGCAAATAGGAAGAAAGATCATGGGCCTGAGAACCGATAAAGGGTTAGAATTCTGTTATGATGAGTTTGGTCAGTTTTGCGCAGAGGAAGGCATGGTGAGACACCGCACTGTTGCCGAGTCACCACAGTTGAATGGAGTTGCAGAACTAATGAACAAAATTATATTGGAGAGAGCTCACTCTTTACTCTCCAATGCTGGATTAGATGAAGATTTCTGGACTGAGGCAGTTAATACGGCTTGTTGGTTAGTGAACAGATCACCATCACTAGAGATTGACTGGAAAACTCCTGAGGAAACGTGGTCAGGTAAGTCTGCTGATTACACCGAACTGAGAGTGTTTGGTTGCCCTGCTTATACTCTTGTGAGTGATGGCGCGCTGGAGCCGAGGGAAAGGAAGTGCATATTCCTAGGCTATGCACATGGGGTGAAGGGATACATGCTGTGGTGCACAGAGGATGCTTCACCTAGTTTTATGTTCAGCAGTGACGTTACATTTGACGAGTATGCTCTATTTCGGAAAAGGAGTGAGGGGTCAATTAGGGAAAAAGATCTGGACAGTGTTCAGAAACAGGTGGAGCTTCAGGTAAAGCCTATAGATGTTCAGAGTACAATAGATGTGACAGAGTCTGCAGAGTTGCTAGATTCCAGAGAAGCTGACAGTTGTTCCAAGGTCACAGATGATGATGCTTCGAGGTGGTCAGCGGAGGTGGATGAGATAGAGCGACTGTTGTATGCAGATGCTAAAATAAATTATTTGGGTGCAGCAAAGATAGCTTTAGGTATGGAGATACATAGAAAGACTACTGGAAGAAATTCTGTAAGTATCTCGTTTTCTGCATATTATAAATTGTCTAGTCTATCACGGTGTACTTGGATGGAGGTGGAGCAATTGTCCCATGCTTCACATGCTAGTACTGTTGGTTGTCTGAATTATGCCATGGATAGTACTAGGCTTGATCTATCACATGCAGCCGGGAAAATGTATATGATTAATCCAGGTATACATTGTGATGATGTAAAGTGGATCCTCTTGATTTTATTAGGGATGACAGGCGTTGTGTTATATTTTGGAGAATGTAGTTCAGGTAGTGTGGCGATAACTAGGTTTGTGAACCTGGGTCATGCAAGGAACCTGAAAGATAGTCGACTTCTGAGCAGTTATGCCTTAACTTTTGTTAGTTGTACTATGAGTTGGAAAGTGCCGTTAGGAGACGCTATAGTCTCGTTGGCGACTGAGACTGGAAACATAGTAACGATAGAAAAAGTTGAAGAGGTAGTATGGTCTAATTGCTTGGTTAGTGATATTGACATGGGACATACAGTTGATGTGGTGTTCGGTAAAAGTCAGAGATATCACTGGAGAATTGAGTACATTGGTGACCGAAAATTTTGCGTCACATATAACATGTTAATAGAGGATGTGGCCAAGAAGAAGTTTCTTGCGGTGGAGAATCCTGCGGACATATGGATCGACTTCATTTCTCTAAATAAGTTCAAGCTCTGGTTGAACTTGATAGACGTCTATGGAGAGTGAGGGCTTGCGGGGGCGTTGGGAGAGCAACATGAATAATGAGCACTATGAATTGGCTCAAATATCGAGCCAAGGTGGAGATTGTTGGGTTAATGTCTCGAGTTTGACCCATAACCCGATTAACTAGAAGATTTGTTTATATTCTGTTAGAGGAAGAAAGCCAAGAGAAGATTTGTTTTGGCTGTTCCAAAATAAGAAAGTAGAAGGAAAAAAACGTGTGGGCCCATAATAAAGAAAGAAAAGGGTTTCTTTCTTGTGATTCTATTCACCAGTCGTATGAAGACAAGGAAAAGGGGTTCAGACCTTGAATGCTACTTGGTGTAGCCTTCCGTTTATTCTGGTTTTTGCTCGAGCCGCCCTTACGCTATGAGCGACACTCCGATGGTGTGCGGCGAAGGTTTTGTTTGTAATTAGTGCTTTTCTCTTCAATATATCTCTTACTTTTACCACGAAAAAGATAGAAATTCTATTAGAAGAATTTGCTCAGCAAGAATACGTTGTGGACAGATAAGCAATTTGGAACTCTAAAAAAACCCTCGCAATTGCAAGAAGGATGAAGAATGTTAGGTGGAACTAATGACGGGAACACGTGAGACAAGAATCACAAGTGAAATGAAGTATTGACTGGGGCATGAAGAGATGACACTTAGTGCCAATAATGGTAGAAATTTCAAACAAAAGCTTAAGCTTTAGGTGGAACAAGGGAAAATGTATACAAGGCTTATGCAAAACCCATATACATGTAATACAGAAAACAATACTAATAAAAATCGCCTGCTAAAACCTTCTAAGTAATTGCATCACACTTGATGGAAACTTCCTAATGGATGCTGTTTCTTGAAAGAAAGACCATGCTACATTGATGGCTATTTTAAAACTCCCCGTACATCGAAAAACATGACAAAAGAGAAAAAAAAAAGAAAAAAGAAAAAGATATGTCGTATACTTGACAATATTGCATTCATTAAGCCTCATTTTCTTGTCATTAAAATGAAGCAAATGTATATGTATGTGTCCAATGTGCACATTGTCAAATTAAGAGACTACACTTACCAATTCCAGTGAATAGCCGTGATGAAAGCCGCCTCGAGAAAATTTGACAATCATGGGTGTCACATGGCAGCATACAAACCCACAGAGCACAGGGGTGAAGCATCTTACTACAAAATTGGGCCATTTCCATAAATGTCGGATCTAGTTATTGAAGAGATCCCCAAGTGGGCCTATCAAACAGAGGGAGGAGCGGGTTCTCGTCTGGCGTCACCGAGGTGCGAGGATGATTATCGATTCATCACATTCATTTTTTTTTTCATTTAATCAGTATAAATTAACACAGAATCTCACTCACACACACACTCTTTCGTCGCTTTTTAACCTCTTTTGTTCTCTCGTTCAACATTTTGCTCTTTGTCATGGTGATCAGCAATCGGTTGGTTCACGTCGTCTCCGGCATTTTAACCAGATTTGCCCGCTCGACGTCTGGACAAAGGTCTGAGCATGGACAGAGGAGATTCAGGGAGTATAAAACTCAAAAAGAGATAAGAGAACAAGAGGTTAGAGTTATCCTAATCTTCATGAGTTGAATTGACATGATTAACAGGGACTGACAAGCTTCAATGAGAATTCAATTCTCTACTTTTGCCTTTTTTTTCTTCCTCCTCACCTCATTCCACCTCCATCCCCGAAACACCAAAAGACAAGATAAAAACTCTTCAAGAATAATTCTCCACAATAACAACTTACAGATCTCCTTTCGAGATATAACGATCAGCTATCATCTAGTTCTGTTGAGCATCATGGCCGCTGATGATCAAATAATTCTCACTGCACATGAACTAATTAAATTTCGTGAACCAATTAAATCATTATTGTGTTTCTAGATTCTAGCTATGTTGATCCTAGATCGCCGGCTTAGGGTTTATAGTGGCTTACACAAGAATGCTAATCACTGTGAGTTCCTACACCGAAAAATGGATGAGAGCTGAAGATCTCAACAACTTTCGATATTTTCTATTAATATTTTCTCTTAGTCTGTTAGTTGCATTGTTGGTCCGATAACTAATATTTGCGACATTGCAACCGTTGGCCATTGGGCATATGAGTGATTGTTGCAACTGTCTTTTCCTGGATTAATTCGGGAATGGCATCAGAAATTGGACTTGAACTTGATAACGATTTAATGACATTCTTTATATTGATAACAAATCTGCTTGTTCTTCCCTTCTTTCTCATGATCCCTTGACTTGTGGTAAATTGCAATATCCCAAATATTAGTTGTTGGAACAATAATGCAACTAACAGAATAAGAGGAACAAATGCTTCTTCTTCCCTTCTTTCTCATGATCCCCTCACATGCGGTAAATTGCAATGTCCCAAGTATTTGTTGTCGGAACAACAATGCAACTAACAGACTAAGAAAAATATATGCATGTTCTTCCCTTCTTTTGAATCGGAACAACAATGTAATTAATAGACTAAGAAAAACAGATGCCTGTTCGTCCCGTGTTTTGAATCAGAACAACAATACAACTAACAGACTAAGAGAAACATATGCCTGTTCTTTCCTTAATTTCTTTCTCATGATCCCCTGACTTGCAGTAAATTGCAATGTCCCAAATATTAGTTGTCGGAACAACAATGCGACTAATAGACTAAGAGAAGCATATGTTTGTTCTTCCTTTCTTTCTCATGATCCCCTCACATATGGTAAATTGCAATGTCCCAAATACTAGTTGTCGGACCAACAATGCAACTAACAGACTAAGAGAAAAATATGATATTAACAGAAAATACCGAAAGTTGTTTACATCTTCTGCTCTCCTCCATTTTTCAGTTCAAGAACTCACAGTGATTAGCATTCTTGTGTAAGCCACTATAAACTCTAAGTCCGCAATCTAGGATCAACATAGGTAGAATTTAGAAACACAATAATGGTTTAATTGGTTCCAGAAATTTAATTGATTTATCAGCAGTGAGAATTATTTGATTAATAGCAGCCATGATGCTCAACAGAACGAGATGATAGCCAAGCGTTATATCTCGAAAGGAGATCTGTAAGTTGTTATTGCGAAGAATTGTTCTTGAAGGGCTTTTATTTTGTCTTTTGGTGTTTCGGGGTGGGGTGGAATGGAATGGGGATAAGGAGGAAATAAAAACAAAAAACAAAAATAGGGAATTGAATTCTAATTGAACCTTGTTAGTTGCTGCTAATCATGTCAATCCAACTCTTGAATAGGTATTTACGTGCTGATCTTCATGGAACATCTAGCACAGTGATAAAGAACCACAAGCCAAAGCAATATGCTCTTACTTTAAATCAAGTTGGATGTTTTGCGGTAATTGTGTAACGGTCGGGATCCTACATGCACGATATTATCCGCTTTGGGCTTTGCAACCCGCACGGTTTTGCTTTCCGAGCACTCAGCCGGGAAAAGGCCTCATGCAAGTAAGGACACCCCAAGGCACCCCAAAATTGGAGCAGCATACCTAATTAGATGCAATTATAGTTTTTAGTTTTTGATGAGGGAGGGTAGCGCAGGAGAAATCTGTTCTCTTAGTCAACATTAACACCTCAAATTTACTGAAGGAAATCAAACGATCATGCTAAGGGCATCCAGATGCTAGCTGTAAGGTGATGTGTGGGCTGAGGAGAAACGTGCATTGTCAATGACGTTAAGAACAAGAAAACAGAAAATAGGAAGACAAATAAATCTACTTTGCTGTAACTATCCTAATACCCATAACTGAATTAAACAATTATCCAAAAGAGCATCATGTCAAATTAACTAAAATTGGCTGATCTTTCAGTCTTAGTAGCTTACAAATTTCTCATGACACATCAATCTCAAATACATCCAAATATAATTCAACTATCAAAGCAGGAGTAACTCAAACAGTCCCATCTCATCTTGACTCATTTGGAGAGCAGATCAAGCAGCCGCCCAGGCACCTCATCCAGCGTCGCCATAATCTCCTGTATGGCCACCTCCTCCTCCTGTCCAAGCACCTCTTTTTCCTTCGCCAACTTCTTCCTCTTCTCGTCTTCCTCCTTCTCGTCTTTCTCCTTCTTCCTCTGCTCCTTTTTCTGCCTTCTCTTCTTTTTGCTTGTGACACGGGCCGAGGTTTTCACGCCCAGACCGGTCGTGCAGATGGCCGAGAGATGCCCCAAGACCTGCTTTGTCTTGGTTCTCCTAAGGTTTCTCTAGAGTTTTCTACTATTTTCTACTAGTTTCCAAAATGTTCCTAGGGACGGGCGAGTCGGTAATTTAGCTAAGGTTCTGGAACATTCCTACTTAATGTCGATGGTTGGGAAGATGTGAGATGTAATCTCAGCCATCCGATCAAATCTAGATCAATGGTTGTAATCCGAGACCCCCTCCTATATAAATGGGAGTCCTCTTAGTCATTTGACATCCACAAAACAAAACAACAAAAGCTTCCTCTCCAGAGTCTGTCTCTCTAGAATTTCTCTCTCTACGATCGGTAGGCTTAGCTCGAGCGTCTCAAGCCATCCAAAACAGCCTGAGTCGCTGCGCGGGTCGATCACAATCTCCCGGCCCGTGACATCTGCACCGCCTTCTATTTCTTGGTGATTATCTCTGGTGCCTTCTGTTTCCTGGTGATTATCTCTGGTTTTTTTTTTCCTCCGGAATGGAACTGGAGAAACGACGAAACTTTGGTAAGAACTAGAACAGAACAAAATAGTATAAAATAGAACAGAACAGAGTAGAACACATTACCAGTAATGATACTACATTGGCTGAAAACTGGTGAAATGCCTGGCCACGGACTTGGCCGGGGCCGGCGAAAGCGGTGGAGAAGACCACGTACTTCATCCGAAGGAGAAAGCTGAGTAACTTGGAATGGAAAGAAGAGAAGAGGAAGAAGAGACAGTATGCGAAAAAGAGGAAGAGGAGAGGAAGCAGAAGGAGAAGAGGCGAAGAAGAGAGTGGAACGTGGAAAAGCTGGGTATTTCTGGCGGGCGAGGCGAGGGTGGGATCTCCCTCTCTCGCTATGGCTCCCTAGCCCTCCAGTGTAGGCTTTCATACAGAATCATGTCACTGTCGCTTTCTTTTGATTCTCTGAAATTCCTACCCTTTCACAACGCCTATAGCTCCCAGCTGGTAGAGGAAGTTGACGAGTGCGGGGATGGGCTGGCCTCTTGCGATGCGAGTCGACGAATCTAGAAGCCGTAGAAGGCACGAGCACTCCAAGGGTGCGATGTCGAACACCAATCCTGTTCCACACGCAGACATAACTGTTGACACCTGATTTTTGATCAGTCTTTCATAGTTTATTTTTAAAAAATTCATAAAAAATCTATAAAAAGTTAAAAAAATTAAAAAATCATCTTTGGTAGCCTTGACCAAGCTAAAGGAACCATTTTTGATAAAAAAAAATAATTTTTCATATTTTTAAATATTTTTTAATATTTTCCAAAAATAGAAAAATACATGAAAAATGAAGAAAAATAGCGTTCGATGTCGTAAAAATATAGAAAAATAGTCAATATTTTTATTTTAATTTCTTTTACATTTTGAACTTATAAATAGTCAAAATTCAAGTTCAATTGCATGTGTTTCTTCACGACGCATAGAGTTGAATTTGGCAAAAAAATGTCATTCGAGTATTTTAATTTGTAAATTTTTATATCTTTTTTAGTCTTGACGTCCAATTAGATCGACCACCATCTACAATAAATGCCCCTTGCTGAATATTTTCGTTTTTGTTTCACATGATTTCATGGTGTAAAACGCCGAGTGGATCCCCAAATATAATCGGGTCGGCATGAGTTCGATAGCTCGTCCAAGACCAAACCAGGGCACGGCGAACCCCATGTGAGTACTCTCGAACTCCTTCGATGCTTCCTAATGCTTTTCTTAGGTTAGATCGTGTGTAGAATGGCTAGGACAGCTAAATCATTCTTGAGCTGTGATTGATAAATAGGACCTTACTAGGAATGCCATGTGATTTATTTGCATATCTAGATTCCTTGAGTTGGGCATTTTATTACTGATTGTGATTGCTAGGATAATCACTCTTATCTACATGAATTTCTAGATTTAGGGTTCATACCTTACTCATCCGCATGAATCTCAGGCTAGAAAATTCAGTCAACTTAGGTACCGAAAGGGCGTCAACTCTGACAGTTGGTGTAACTAAGTCCCCGAAACCATTTCTCTGGTTCTCGCAGAATTGAATAGAAACTCCCAACTATTCGATTGGGTGGTCCAATCATACCCTAAAAAAATGATTGGTGGCGACTCCATGGCATGCACACTTAGCACATGTCACTAGACCACACTGAAAGTCGATCACGCATACCTCCGTTGCGATTTGGGTAATGGGCCTTGGGAGAGGCCCGCGTCCGACCAGACAGGACGGCCCATTAGCCCTCGAGAGCCCGACAACCTCAAGAGGGTCGCGACAATAACATCAAGCCCAATATTGACATCCTCTGTCGTCACCTTCTCGTGCAAGCCCTCCGGAGATTTATCGGCCTTTGTGACGATGGCCAGAGTCTTCTTGCCGGTCCTGTCCACCATCTGCGACACAAGGATGAATCATCGTATAGACACATTGTGCACCACCCTTTATGGCCACAAAAGCTTACCCTTTAAAGAATAATAAAAATGAGATTCGGCCTTAAAAAATAGAATAATAAAAACGAGAACCTTATTATTAAGCGCAATATTAAGCACACATAAATGAATGAAAGTAGCAAAATTTAGCATTTCACAATTATTGTACGTTATCATGATTTTACAACAACGATATATAATTGGGAATTCTAATATCACAACTATTAAGCAGAATAACATTTTTGACTATATGATCTCCCAATAAATGAGGGCAGTGGCAAGGACGCCTTCTCATCCATGTCGAGGCGTGTCTTCTTGAGCTCGATGAGCTGCCCGTCGCCTTGTCCTTGGACTTGTAGACCTAGACGTAGCCTCGCCGACCTTCTCCAACTTCTGGTACTCCACTCTCTCTCTCTCTCTATAGAAATGGGCGACGGTTTTGGTTTTGGAACGTCGAGGGGTTGGCCCGTGTGTGTGTGTGTGTGTTTTTTTTTTTTTTTTGGGGAGGAAGGGGTAATGGAAGGAAAGAGGGAGAAATGGTGGGTGTCGGGTGACGTGACGATGATTCAATCAATTATACCTAAAAATTCTAAATCTTTCAAATAACCTCTTGAACACGCAAAATCCTAAAATTTAAAATTCCTTGCAAATTATGTTACCGATTTTCACCCTTCAAATTTTTCCGTCAAGTATATGCATCTGTCAAGCTGTGTGCAACACACGATTTTCAAACTTCAATGAAGAAGAATAATAATAAAAAATAATAATCTTTTTACGTGACAATTCATAAATGTCGCGAGCGAAGCTCTAAGTCTGGGGGAGATATTGGGTGGGGCGGCTCCATGTGCCTCACCAGTCTCTCTCTCTCCTCTGACACATGAGAGAGAGAGGAGAGAGAGAGAGACTGGTGGGGCGCATAGGGCCGCCCCACCCAAAATTTTTCCCTAAGTCTGATCCAGGTGGTGCCTTACCGCATTTCCTACCTCATGCACCCACAAATGGACAGAGCATATATTTCGGATCAGGCGAAACATTCCACAATGAATGTGAGTGCCAAACGTTGTCGTCTTTGAAACGGAATGCTCCATGAGACTATGGTCCCCCACAGGTGAGCGGATCCTCTGCCCTGATGATATCAAGGCAGGGAGTGCCCCGATCAAACCCATCCTTCCGTTGATTGAACGGACGGATGAGATTACAGGAGAAAAAGTGATCGCACAAAAAAAAATTCCAGCCAGCCGCAAATTTATTTATTTATTTATTTATTTATTATTATTATTATTATTATTATTATTATTATTATTAATCGTGGCCGTACCCCTGCACTGATGCAGGATCCCGATCCCACAGCACACCATCCTCCCTCGACTAACGTATCTCTGCAAATCCCTCCGGCTCTTCCTTCTGGAACCCGAAAAAATATTGGGTGGGCCGGCCACATGGGCCCCTGTGTCTATCTCTCTCCTCTCTGTGTCTCTTGTGTCAGAGAGGCATAGAGGAGAGAGATAGACAGTGGGGCGCACTGTGGCCGCCCCACCCAATATCTTCTAAACCCGAAAAAATATTGGGTGGGCCGGCCACATGGGCCCCTGTGTCTATCTCTCTCCTCTCTGTGTCTCTTGTGTCAGAGAGGCAGAGAGGAGAGAGATAGACGGTGGGGTGCACTGTGGCCGCCCCACCCAATATCTTCTCAACCCGGAAAAATATTGGGTGAGCCGGCCACATGGGCCCCTGCGTCTATCTCTCTCATCTCTGTATCTCTTGTGTCACAGAGGCAGAGAGGAGAGAGATAGATGGTGGGGCGTACTGTGGCCGCCCCAGCCAATATCTTCTCAACCCGGGAAAATATTGGGTGGGCCGACCACAAGAGCCCTTGTGTCTATCTCTCTCCTCTCTGTGTCTCTTGTGTGAGAGAGGTAGAGAGGAGAGAGATAGACGGTGGGGCGCACTGTGGCCGCCCCACCCAATACTTCTCAACCCTGAAAAATATTGGGTGAGCCGGCCACATGGGCCCCTGTGTCTATCTCTCTCCTCTCTGTGTCTCTTGTGTCAGAGAGGCAGAGAGGAGAGAGATAGACGGTGGGGCGCACTGTGGCCGCCCCACCCAATATCTTCTGAACCCGAAAAAATATTGGGTGGGCTGGCCACATGGGCCCCTGTGTCTGTCTCTCTCCTCTCTGTGTCTCTTGTGTCAGAGAGGAGAGAGATAGACGGTGGGGCGCACTGTGGCCGCCCCACCCAATATCTTCTGAACCCGAAAAAATATTGGGTGGGCCGGCCACATGGGCCCCTACGTCTATCTCTCTCCTCTTTGTGTCTCTTGTGTCAGAGAGGCAGAGAGGAGAGAGATAGGCGGTGGGGCGCACTGTGGCCGCCCCACCCAATATCTTCTGAACCCAATATCTTCTGAATCTGGAAAAATATTGGGTGGGCCGGCCACATGGGCCCCTGCGTCTATCTCTCTCCTCTCTGTGTCTCTTGTGTCAGAGAGGCAGAGAGGAGAGAGATAGACGGTGGGGCGCACTGTGGCCGCCCCCACCCAATATCTTCTCAACCCGAAAAAATATTGGGTGAGCCGGCCACATGGGCCCTTGTGTCTATCTCTCTCCTCCTTGTGTCTCTTGTGTCAGAGAGGCAGAGAGGAGAGAGATAGACGGTGGGGCGCACTGTGGCCGCCCCATCCAATACTTCTCAGCCCGGAAAAATATTGGGTGGGCCGGCCACATGGGCCCCTGTGTTTATCTCTCTCCTCTCTGTGTCTCTTGTGTCAGAGAGGTAAAGAGGAGAGAGATAGACGGTGGAGCGCACTGTGGCCGCCCCACCCAATATCTTCTCAAAAAGGATTGACTATATTGGCATATGTAGTGCCATGTCAGTAATTTTCGTCCAAAATTAATCTAATAGATGGAATTGACACAAACACAAAAGATTTAGAACTTAATTGGCAGAAAAAAAAATTTAGGACTAAATTAACACAATTGCATTTTGTTTAGGATTCTTCTAGGCAATTCTTCCTATATTGTGTCCTAGCTATTATTTTACTTTTTTTTGGCCAATTTTCACTGGTGGTCCCTAAAGTTTAGTATCAATCGCCCATTAATCTGAACTTCTAATCTTCTGCTCCATTAGGAGTACGACTTAGGCTCCGTTTGGCAACACTCCCTAAATTGTGTTTCTGTTCCAAAAGTGTTCTGGCAAAAAAAATATTTCAAAAGTGTTCCGAAGAACACTTTAAAAAAAAGAACACTTTTGGTCCTAAAACAAGAAACAAAAAAAAAAACATGCTTTTCTGTTTCTGAAACACTTTTTAGGGGAAGAGTTTGAACACTTTTCTAACCTAGAAGCATCTGTTGATAAAGCACGATCAAATCCTCCCTCAAACTCTGCACGCGAGAAGCTCCTCCCTCGCACGCCTCGACCAGCCGTTGCCAATCCCCAACTTCCGACCTCCGGTGAGTTTCTGCTGGCTCATCCTCTTCTTCTTCCCCTTCTGTCGCGACCCGTCCGAAAGCGGACGCGGCTAATGGATTACCGATCGCGGGTCTTGGATCGGCGCGAGCCCTCCCAGGCATACCAAATCGCGGCGGGAGTATTTTTCAGGAGGATTCGACGATAAGAGTCGATCGCTTTCGACCTTAGTGTGGTCGTGGTGGCATGTGCAACTTGTGCATGCATTTGGAGTCGCCACCGGTCTTTCTTGGAGGGTAGACCGGAAACCTTACTGATCGATTGGGAGAGATCGATCAGTTCTACGGAACCAGAGATTTTGGGTTCGGGGACTTGGTTACGCTGGTGTCGTTACCAACGCCCTTTCGGTACCTAACGCGAGTGATTTTTCTAACTAGGATTTCATGCAGGCGCAATTGTGGGTGAGGTAAGTCTGACTTTGCACATTAACCAGTTTAACATGCTCACGTAATCATAATAAATAAATAGATGTCAATCACATAAACATCTATCCTACGTGGTGATCATGGAATTATGATTTAATGGGTCTCGAGCCAATGAGACCACATTTAATCATTTTAATATTTTAATAAAGGAGAGCCGCTCTTCGCTTCTTCTTGGTTTCTTGAACTCTTCAAGAATTGGGCCCCAAAGAGCTCGCCGACTTAAAAGGCTCCTCCACGTAATCCTCGTAGCATTTACATCAACAATTGACTATGCTAAAAATAAAGATTACATGAAAAATAAAAGGAGTACGCAGCCTCCATTTAATAATTACAACCCCAAATATATAAATAATCATCATACATTCATATATACATCAATCACATTGATTAGGGATTTTTCCATGATCACCACCCTTTCACGTAAGTAATAAATTCACAATTTAAAACTTAGGAAGGCACAATAAAAATTCTACGTTGAATCATATTCAGAATTTTTACGTAAAATAAGATAGCCATAAATTTTCGATTCAAAATTGATTTAGTCTCAATTTTTGCTACGTTGATTAATTTATCATATAAAATAATCAATCTCCATTAGCCATGTAAGACGAACAATTCGTTAATACATATTGGCCATAGTATTGCAAAAATTACAAAAAATCAATTAAATGCACGAAAACACCTAAGGATTGGCTCTGATACCATTGTTGGGATCCACGTAACACGTAGCGGAAATAAATAACAACCCATACATGTATCTCCAGAGGCGTACTTCGTGCATTTCAATCGAAAAAAATCACAAAGTCTCAAAGGGAGTAAATAGATTACCTCTCGTAGCGTGCTTGAACGGAGATGTCGGTTCGATGTTCTTCGATCTCAGCCTCCACAAGTGTTAGGCATCTAGTTCGGACGCACCACCAATTGACGAACGGGGAGACGACTAATAACTCCACAACAATTGTGCTAGCAATATGCGGAATCAATATTCCGAACTTAGTATATTTTGCTCACTCAAGATTATGAGAATATAGAGAGTGTTTGTGTTCTTCTCTCTAAGCTCTCAAAAATTTGCACACTCTACAAAATGTCTCTCTCTTCCCAACCTCAAAACTCTTGCCATCCTTTTATAGCCAAAAATACCTTCCAATAAATTGTATTTAAAAATAGCACTAACAATTATAAATTCTATCTAAAAATAGCACTCACAAATAAATGACATTTAAAAATAGCATTAACAATAGCACTCACAATTTATAATACAAAAATGCTATTTAAAAATAGCACTAACAATAGCACTCACAATTTATGATAAATAAATGCCATTTAAAAATAGCACTAACAATAGCACTCACAATTTATGATAAATAAATGTCATTTAAAAATAGCACTAACAATAGTACTCACAATTTATAATACAAAAATGCTATTTAAAAATAACACTAACAATAGCACTCACAATACAAAAATGCTAAAAAAAGGGCACTAACAAAGGTGTTAAAAATAATAACCATTATTATTATTACAAGAGTTAAAGAGGTTACCAAACAGTACAAATATGCATAACGTATAAATACGTATGACATATAAATACGTAGAGCATACGTATACATCCGTGAAACCGTGGACTAATTGAAAGAAAAATGTGCAATTAAGCCCTTTTGGTAAAAATTGATTAAATTGGAGGGCAAATTGACCTAATTGCACTTTAAGACTTTAGAATCCAATGTCATAGCTTATAAAAAGTGAGAATTGAAAACTAAAAGACTCGAAAATGATTTTTTTTTTTTTTTAGGCTCGGTTCGGGTTTATGTTTGTGAAGGAACATAGTGACCCGAGCCGAATTTTTGAGATTTAAAGTGACACACTTGAAGAGGAAATTAAAACAAAATTATCGAATATTTTTGGGTATTTTTCTGACCACGAATGGTATTTTTCTGATTTTTTTGGGTATTTTTATAATTAAATAAACTCGAAAAATATTAAAAATACCGAAAAATATTTTTTGTTCAAAATTGGTTCCTAAGGCTAAACCAAGGCTTCCAAAGTTGATTTTGTGATTTTATGACCTTTTTTGATATTTTTAATTAATTTTAAAGAATAAAAATCACAATAATAAATGGTAAAAAATCAGGTGTCAACACCTTCAATGTCGCAACAGATTGGTACTCCGCACACGAGCGAGCGCGCGCGAGCCCGCTTAGGTCGGACGGGGCTCGGCCGCACTTGAAGATCGCGAGCCAAACCACCCAGATCTGGGCGGGGTTTCGCTTGCGCTCGTTGCGCACGGAAAAGCCCAACCAGTTCTCAGCATGCTCGCCTGGAGGAGCTCGCGCGAGCCGCTCACATCTAGGTAGGGTTTGGCTCGCGATCGCCAAACACACGGCCGAGCCCCACTCACGAAGGCCTCTCTCTCTCTCTCTCTCTCTCTCTCTCTCTCTCTCTCTCTCTCTCTCTCTCTCTCTCTCTCTCACATGCTGTTGGTTTGAGCTCTGAACGTTATGGCGACCCAGTTCAACTTCACTACCCTCGCCAACTAACCTGTCGCACTCGACAGATTCTTCAAAGCGCCTCTAAATTCTGCTCCCCCCACTCTTCCTTCTTTGAGTTTCTTTCGTCGAAGTAGTTGCTCTAACACTTCTATTTCCAGCCAAACAAGGAGGGCCATCGCGGCGTCCATCGTCAACGCCGTGAACAAGGAAGTGATCGAGTCTTCTCCCATCAGTTTCTCGTGGTATCGGTACGTTTTTTCTTGTTCGCTTTTGCATAATTTTTGGCAATCTTTGTCCTCGCTTAATGTTATGTAGATGGGAAAGCTTGTTTAGGTTCTATATTTGAAATGGACGAGTTGTGGATTTTGAATGGATGGTGCTCTGATAGGGCGATTTTGTTTGTAGATCTTCCTTTAGCTGCTTTTGTTTACTGCTGTTGAATTGATGTTTTATGTGAGTCTGGGTTGGTTTTGATGTTGCTACTCAATTTGCGCATATATTTGATCGAAGCCTACCCGTTATTGGTATCAAGCATGTTTTTACTGGATTGGACAATTTCTCCCTAAAACCTGAACCCAGTAGATTTGAAGGGTTTCTGTAGCCTTCTTTTGCCCTTGGTGTACCTTTTATTTTGGCTCAGGCAGTCTCACAATTGATTCCAGGCTTCTAATGTTTGCAAAACCATCACAGTTTTGTCTCTGTCAACCTATCCTGAAGTGCGACTCCTTTAACTTGACCTGTTCGTAGATATCATGCCTTTATGCTTGACTTCAACTAACTTAATATGTGAGATCACTTGCTCGTGTTAGGCTTGTGAAGCATAAATGGTCTAATAGCATAACTTGGAGTGACTGTATTTCTTAGAGATGATCAAGAGAATGCCACTAAATCAATTTTCCCAAGAATTTCTATATTAAGGACTCAAAAACGTGTTACTCAATTTTTCATGTAACTTTGATTGTTGCTGCTATTTGCAGTGGCTTTGGTGCTGTGCATTGTATAATAATGGCGCCCCTGGCCTTAAAAAAATACCATCTGGTTTATGGAGTGTTGACATGTTGCACCTTCTATGGATACTAAGACCGAGTTTGACTAAAGATGTTTTATTTCAATTGTAGTGCCTTGAACTAAGAACTGTTTCATATTTTGTAATTGATTGAGCTTGTCATTGCATTGTTAATATGACGAGGGATTAGTCAAGATTACATGGCATCCCAAAAAGACTTATTCAATGCAAGATGGACCGAGTCTTCCATCAAGTTGTTTGTGAGTTTGATGGTAGAAGAGGTGAAGAAGGGAACTCGCACATCTTGTACTTTCAACAAAGCGGGATGGAAAAACATAAGAACCGCATTCAACAATAAGATAGGAGTCCAATATAGCCAAGTACAATTAAGGAACAAGTACAACAAGCTGAGAACACAATATGGTAGTTTCAAGAAGCTTCTTAGCCAAAGTGGATTTGGTTGGGATAATGTTAATAGAAAAGTGACCGTCAATGATCCAAGCATATGGGAACTTCATGTCAAGGTATCATTTTGTCATTTTTACACCATTGTGAATATAAGTTTTAACATGTTTGATTATATTATTGATGTACGCTATTTCTTTGTGAAAATTGCAGGATAATAATGAGTGGGCGAAATTCAAGAAAGATGGATGTCCTATTTATCTCGAGTTGTGCATTGTATTTGGCGATACATATGCTAATGGGTCGCAAGCAATAGGAACTGGCTAGAATTTGCCATTGTTGGATGATGATGATAATTGTGAAGATGATGGAAATGATTTTCCGGAGGGTTTTGATGATCACAACCTTGATGAGGGAGGCTTCACTCTTGGCAATCCTAGTACTCCAGTTCATGATAGTCACAACTTGGATAGGACTCCGAATATGAAGTGGAGAAGAAAGAGCAACTAGTACAACTTAACCACGACCTG
Source organism: Rhodomyrtus psidioides (assembly GCA_021437785.1). Classification (NCBI taxonomy): domain Eukaryota; kingdom Viridiplantae; phylum Streptophyta; class Magnoliopsida; order Myrtales; family Myrtaceae; genus Rhodomyrtus; species Rhodomyrtus psidioides. Next base: position 231,791 of record JAILYB010000272.1, on the reverse strand, counting down.
TAAAGCCATTGAAGATATGATCAAGTCCTCATCGGCCACCTCACAGCCATCTGTGAACCCCTTTTTTGTAGTTGCTGTAGTTACTATCTTACTTGAGATACCTGATTTGGATGATGGTCTTTACGCCAAAGGAGTGGACAAAGCATGTGCTAGTGTTGAATGGAGGGAGGCTTTCATCATAAGCACCTCCGAAAGGAGAAATGCGCTTCTTCAAAATCTTTAGCAAATGTTTGGGATTATATTGCGGATTTTTATGTGGTGTTCCGCTTTACTTTTATGTTGTTGGTTGGTTTAAGGATGTTCATGTGGATATTTCTGTTTGCATTTGTTATGACTATTATGGATCGCCTTAAATTTGTGTTCTTTCTTAAGTACCTATGTTAATGTCATTGTACTTATGTGATGGTATAGGTACAATGGAAGATGAATCAAGTACTGTATCTACTGGACAAGTAGCTCCAGTTGTAACATGCTTGAATGAGTCTTATATTACGATAATACGTGCATGGATCTATGTTCAGATGCTGGACCAATGCTTGCATGTGAAAGAACCATGCAGGAACGGTAAACAAACAGGAGCCCAATGGGTAAGCGAGATTCTACATGGACATTCAAATAGAATATACAATGCATTTAGGTTGGAAAGACATATTTTTCTGAATCTATGTGATTTATTGAGTGAAAAGGGTTGGTTGAAAAATAGTCGAAATATCAAGGTGGATGAACAAGTGGGTATCTTTTTATTGATGATTGGTCACAAGAGTTCTATTAGAACTCTAGCCGAGAGATTCCAACGTTCTACAGAAACAGTCAGTAGATATGTTGATGAAGTGTTGAATGCGCTGATGAATCTTTCATCGGAAGTCATAAAAGCACCTCCCTTTGATGTAGTCCCGGAGGAGATTATGCTGAATCCTAACCACTTGCGCTACTTTAATGTATGTTTTATATATTAAGTTTGTATCATTAGATACTTATAATTGATAATCTTGTATAATACTATAATTTTGAAAAATCACAGGACTGCGTAGGTGCTATTGATGGTACACATATTAGTGTTGTTGTGCCTATGTCGAAGCAGATTCCATATAGAAATAGGAAAGGTACCACCACCCAAAATGTGTTATGTGCTTGTTCCTTTGATATGAAATTTACCTTCGTGTATGCTAGATGGGAAGGATCAGCCAATGATTGCCGGGTGCTCTCGACTGCACTTGAAGATCCTCAACAGAATTTTCCTCAACCACCACTGGGTATTTTCTTTGTCTACCAAGTAGTTTGCTTATGATCACACTGCGGTTGCATTTTATAATGAATCTATATTGTACTTGTAGGCAAATATTACGTGGCAGATTCTGGCTATGCAGCACTTCCAGGATTTTTGACGCCGTTTAAAGGTGAACGATATCATTTGAATGATTATAGAGGTAGAGGGAGATGAGCTACAACAGCAAGATAAATGTTCAGCCATAGGTTCTCTTCACTTAGGAACGTTATTGAGAGAGCATTTAGAGCACTGAAGAAACGGTTCTTTATATTACAACACATGCCTTTCTTTCCAATTCGGAAGCAAGCGCTCATTGTGATTGCTTGTTGCACTCTTCACAATTATATTCGCGATCAAGATAGGATGGACAGAAACTTTTCTATTTTTGGTGATCCAAACTACGCATGTGTGTCTGCAGAAGAAGAGGTTGCTCATGGTGTATCGGATGTGCAGGCAAGTGAGATGAACTTGACTAGGAAAAATATTGCAAATAAAATGGCAATGGATTGCAATATGCCTGAAATTCCATGAAAGGAAGGGGCCTTAGTCTGGTGTATGCTGCTGCTGTTCTCTCTATCGTCTTTATGCTGCCCCAAATATGCTGTTAGGACTTTTATGGATGTTGTATCTCCTGTTGTTACCTCTGCCTCACTGTTGGTCTGGGAAAGCTGGTTCTACTACTCTTCACAGGTTGCGACTGAAGACCTTGGGATATCACCATTTTGGTTCCTTGCTGGCCGGCCTATTGATGCCCAGTATCTACTGCCCAGGTGCTTTACCTCCCTGTTTCACTATTGCCTGGCCATTTTGTTTATCAGGACTATTCGGGTTCTCCAACTTCCGACACTTTAGGCCGCCTGTTTGGCCGTCTTTTTATGTTTTTTTCTCTTGTCTTGGGCTGCTGCTGTTATCTATTTTCTGTTTTGGTCGTGTTTGTGGCCCTTAGATTCTGGTATGGCCATGCTCTGGCCCTCTGCTTTTGTCTACTCTTCACAGGTTGCGACTGAAGACCTTGGGATATCACCATTTCAGTTTCTTGCTGGTCGGCCTATTGATGCCCAGTATCTACTGCCCAGGTGCTTTACCTCCTTGTTTCACCATTGCCTGGCCATTTTGTTTATCAGAACTATTCGGGTTCTCCAACTTCCGACACTTTAGGCTGCATGTTTGGTCGTCTTTTTATGTTTTTTCTCTTGTCTTGGGCTGCTGCTGTTATCTATTTTCTGTTTTGGCCGTGTTTGTGGCCCTTAGATTCTGGTATGGCCATGCTTTAGCCCTCTGCTTTTGTCTACTCTTCACAGGTTGCAACTGAAAACCTTGGGATATCACTATTTCGTTTCCTTGCTGGCTGGCCTGTTGATGCCCAGTATCTACTGCCCAGGTGCTTTACCTCCTTGTTTCACCATTGCCTGGCCATTTTGTTTATCATGACTATTCGGGTTCTCCAACTTCCGACACTTTAAGCCGCCTGTTTGGCCATCTTTTTATGTTTTTTTTCTCTTGTCTTGGGCTGCTGCTGTTATCTATTTTCTGTTTTGGCCGTGTTTGTGGCCCTTAGATTCTGGTATGGCCATGCTCTGGCCCTCTGCTTTTGTCTACTCTTCACAGGTTGCGACTGAAGACCTTGGGATATCACCATTTCGGTTCCTTGCTGGCCGGCCTGTTGATGCCAAGTATCTACTGCCCATGTGCTTTACCTCCTTGTTTCACCATTGCCTGGCCATTTTGTTTATCAAGACTATTCGGGTTCTCCAACTTCCGGTACATTAGGCCGCCTGTTTGGCCGTCTTTTTATGTTTTTTCTCTCTCGTCCAATCCTTTTGTCTTGGGCTGCTGCTGTTATAGTCTAGAGCCGTCTTTGTGGTGTTCTCTTTTGTTGTCATGGCCATCTCTTGGCCTCTAGGATCGGCCTGCTTGCCGGGATGATGTATTTTGCGATCGGTTCACCGTTGAACCTATCTTGCCACCGCGATGCCAATATTGGTTCATGATTTTTGTGTCCGGTTCATACGTGTACCTAGCGATTTGAAAAGTAAATACAATCTTAACTTTGGCAAAAAAAAAAAATTGGGGACTAATGTTTGTCCTTAGAAAAAAAAATGTTACAATCATTTTCGTATAGTTGTCACTTAGGTTAGTGAAGGCTTCGTAAAAATAGTGAGACGATATCACAGTGGTCAAAAAATCAGAGGGGAAGGGGCCTTTGTCTGGTAATTTGAGAGGAAAAAGTGAGGTTTCAGCTTGGTTAGAAAGAAAAGAAAAGCAGAGGAGTGAAAAAGTAAAAAGGAGAGTATGAAGGGACTTGGTTTTAGAGGCAGAGTGTCGTTCACTGAGACGAAGGAGAAAAAGTTAGAGGTTGCGCTATTTTTCACTGAAGATTGGTTCGAGGAGTTTGAGAGAACGAGAGGGAGGAGTCTTTGGCGGTCCTTTCTTGATTTACACCGATCGGTTGCTTGCTCCCTAATTAGCGTTCGTAAAATCCTGGTGAGTCTACCGAAGATCGGTCTAGTCCAAAAGTTACGAATCTGTAGTTGATCGGTCTAAAAAGTTCGAGCTCGATATCCAAGCGTCGTGCAAATGAAAAATTATTTATACATATATTAATATAATTTGATGTAATAATTGAACAAATGTGACTTATTTTGATTTAATAAGTTAGAAAGATAAAGGCTTCTCAATTAAATAAAAAATTAGAAATAGAATTTTTTAGCAGTTACCAAATGCGTTTCTGTTCTTTTTTTGGATCGAAAACAATTTTTTTTTACAGTTACCAAACGCATTTCTGTTCCCAGGAATCATAATCGGGAACAGAAACACAAAAAAGTATTTCTGTTCCACAAGTGTTCCCAGGAACAGAAACGTTACCAAACGCAGCCTTAGCTTCTAGATTTTCTCAAAAACATTCACGATTCTTGTATGATGAAGCTTTCCTATTAGCACAGAGACAGACTACATAAGGTCTTGCATGGTTACCTGGAGAACAGTGAATCTACAGCCAATGTGCTAAATGAACTTCCCTCTCTGTGCTACCACAGGTGAATAAAAGTACTTTGCTGCACATTTGAAAATGGTTCTTTAGTTCGAAGATGGATGACTACCAAAATAGGCATTTTATTCCTGGCTGCTTAAAGCGGGTCAGGATCCCCTGCCTTAAAAGCAGGGGATCTTAATCCCTAAAGGCCATTGGATCTTCCCCCCTATAAAAAGGGAGAAGATCCAATGGCCCAAAAATTAAGATCCCCTGCCTTTAAGGCAGGGGATCCGGATCCGCTTAAAGTGCTTAAATTTTGTGACACCCCCAATTTTTTATTTGTGGTCCCCTCCCCTTTTAGCAGACAACCCCTAAAACATTCCCTAAATCCCTCCCCAATTCCCGTATGTTCCCCCCGTTCTGTCTGCTCCCTCTCTTCTTTTCTCTATTTTTCTTATTCCCCTTTTCCCCCACGAGAACAGAGTTCCCCCTAGTCGAGCACCATTCCTCCTCCTCCGTGGATTTTTGCTCGGCCACCACAGCCCAGCCACTACCACCTCCGACCATCTTCCATCTTCTTGGGTCCCCGTCGACCGCCACAGCACCACCGTCGCCGCCTAGAGCCGCTGGAATCGCCGGAAACAGCCCCGAAGCCCGGTTGCCCTATTTTTTCGCCTGGTTCTGTTCGGACTAGGCTTCGTCATTCCACTGCCTTCCTCCGCCCATCTGCGACCACCACACAACCCACGACATCCCCGCAGAGCTCTACCATCAGCCGCTCGAAGCTCCGGCGCCGTTGAAGCCCCGAATAGGCCAAAACCCAACTCCCCTGTTTCGCCTGCTCTGTTTCCGTCGCGAATAAGCCTCTGTTCGCCGATGTTCCTTGCCTTTGTCGTCCTCACTCCGACCACCATCGAACACCAGAATCTCCGTCAGTCTCCCCTGCACCACCACCATCGATCCCGGAGCCGTCCACGATCGCCCTAGGAGCCTCGAACAACCCTGCTGTACCCATACTCTGCCCTGTTTTGCTGCTTTTTTCAGTTCTGTCCGCCGCTGCCGACGACTCCTTCGGCCACCGTAAACCACCACCAGCCACCACAGACCTTCCCTCGACCTCTTCCAATGTCCACCGATGATCCTAGCACCGGCCACCACCTTTAGACCGGCAAATTAGCCCCAACCATCCCCAAAACTGCCCTGTTTTCCCCTGTTTTAAGGCTGGGCCGAATTCTGTTGGGCCCAAATTCGTGTGCTGTTGAGTTGGGCCGTGTTCTACAGTGTTGGGCCATGAGGTTGGGCCTTGCCTTAGGCCTGTGAGCCAATTTGGTCGAGAGATTTGGGCCCATCGTTTGAGATTTAAAACCCGCGGTTCGTTGAAATTTGAGGTTCGTGCCGAAGGATTTACCGAGGATTGTCGCCAACCCCAACCCGCATATTTGTTGTGAGTTGACCTCTAATCCTTGTTTAGGTCGTTAATTAAGTATGGATTAGTTTGCTTAGATTATTAGGTGTTTAGGTAGTTCGATTAGGGTCGGATTAGGCTAGAAATGCGTGTTAGGGTAAATGGCCCTAATCGGTTAGGTTAGTCAATTTGGGACTGCTGAGATATAAATGGCTTGATTTATAATTGATATGGTTTGATTGTGTGCGAGCGGCAAGTTGGTTGATGAGTAATCTAAATTAACTATGGTTAATTGTGTTAGAATTCATTCTAATGATTTTATAATTGAAATGATTTTCTTTTCTGGAGTTGCCGATCATTGTCATATGCTTATTTGTATCGATTATATACTTGGATGTCTGGCTATAATCAAAGATATGAAAGAATTGGTTGATGCATGGATTGAGTGATCACATGATGGGCGATGATGATTCGTGGCCTGTTAAGTTCGTATCGTGCTTTCAGTACGAGCCTCACGACTTGTCAGTTGCCCGGCTTTTCATGTTGTGTCGTGGATTGTCGGTAGCCGGTCGCAGCTTGTGACGGACCGGATCCTACTTGTGGTATTGTGTCATCACTAGTAGATGATGCCTACTCGGGGTATTGTGTTACCACCTATAGTTGCCGGCGCCGAGAGGAGTTGGGACGAAGCCTGATTTATCAGAAGTCGATTCCGGCATTGTGTTGTACGGATCGAGTTACTGGACCCCAGCATTGTGTTGTATGGATCCAAGCCTTATTCAGGGAAATCATCACTAATAAATGGACTGCGTGTGGTGCCCAATGTATGATTTGTGCCTGGAATGCATTATGGTTATTTGAGTGTCTCGATGATAGTTTCGAAGTGACACGGTCGCATGTTTTATTCATGATGCATAATGCATGATATCGCATCAGGTAAGTTGCATGTGATTTGACTGATAGGACATCTGGATGAATCATCGCCCTAGCTGGGGCTTAGGCATTGACTCGCTGGGATTTTTATCTCACCCCGTTGTGGGAACATTTTTCAGGTCCACAGTGATGCAGAGACTAGTATAATTGCTGAGCCCCTTTGACGAGCGTGCTTTATGCTTATAGTTCCTTTTGGAGTAGATGAAGATTTAGCCTTGCCTGATCCCCTTTTGTCCTTTTTGTGGATCCTAGAGAGCCTAGACTATAGCTTAATAATCGTCCGCTGGATTTCGTACTGACAGTTATGTATTTTGATATCCTACTATTACGGGTGTTTGTATTTGACTATCCCTGTTGGTTGTATGAATGGGAGTTTAATTGTTTTCGCGTGTGCGTTATATTATCGTGGGTCAATAGCATGCCTGGGACGTTATCATTATGACCTGAGGCGACTTGGTAGGGATATTACGCTCTCGGAGATCGGGGCGTGACAAATTTGTTGTTGTTTCTTCTGGACAAAGCTTCAATTAGTTGTTAAAAATGCCATCCAAGAAACTAAATGTAGTCTCCATCAAGAACAAAAATATTGTCTAACTTGGCTCAGGCTATGAATAGACTTGCTAGACGAACTTATTTCTAAATTATGCCATGCCCCAATATTCATTATCAATGCTTCTTTATTAGGCCTTGGTGCGCAAAACGGACGAAAGCGATGCGCATCATGGCTTCGCATGCTTGTGGTCTGCGACATTACATGTATGGTACCGGGTTTTGGCAAGAAATCTGATTCCTGTTATACATTTGGCAATTAACCATGCATTTTCGGGAAGTATTCTTACAGAGGAAGTTTCTCATGTAGCATGAAGTCAACCTTATTCGATTCAATGATTTGGTGAGTTCCAAGTCAAAGATTGAACAGCAGTTTATAATCTATGCCAATTTATTTAAAGTATGCCTTTATTTGTCCTCAGTTGTGATTCAGGTTAAAGAAGTTGGTCTTAGGAGTAAACCGGATGCTGGTAGACTTGGGAAAGGATGCCAAACATGATGTCGTAAGAGGACTTCTTATTAAACTGCTGGAGCCTGTGAATGGGGTTGTATCCCTAGTTAATATATGCAGGACATGTGACAAGGTAAGCAGGCTGCAGAGAATAATTCGTGTTTCCCCTTATTTAGGGGGGGAAGATCTTGATTTGAACTGTTGCATTGAATTGATTACAAGGGATAATTGGGTAGGTGACTATGCATGCTATGGCTGTCAAATATGGTGGGAAGTTGGTCGATTCTTTCCTAAAAGGTAAATAATGATTCTCGATTGCGTTAATTGTTGTTTTAAGTGCCTTTTTTACTGAGCTCTCAACTGTCTTCCCAGTTACTTGAGTTTTTGGAGGTGCAGTTTCAAGAGCACCAAGAACTTGTGATACAACTGGTGAGATTATATGCTTTAAACGTACTCTGCTACTTCGATGTTATAAACTGGAAAGAAAAGTCTTACCGGCTGTCACTATGCTTTTTATTAATCATCAAGCAGGTTAAAGAGCTCCAGAAGGCCACAAGAACATTGCAGACACTGTGCTCTGAAGGAAAGGTTGGCATTGCTTCTTCATTTTGGTCAGAGGCAAAATCATTTTCACTTGAATGCTAATGTCTCTGTTTTCTCTTAAGGGTTTGAAACAAATGTCCATCACCAGCAAAATTCCTGTTATGAAAAGGTCTCTAGAGCGACTTTTATTTCGCGTCAAGTCTCTTCTCCACAATCCATCAAGCGGATGCGCTTTTTGGATGGGTATGCAAACTTATCCTCGATTCACGTGTTGGAATATCATCTTATTCTTTAATGCTCACAATGTGGTTTTCGAATTTAGTCAGCACGGTTCCCATTTTCCACTATGCACATTATCTTGCCCAAAGCAAACAATTGAAAGGCCATTGCGAATGTGCAAAAAAAATCCAGTCATAAGTTCCAGATTACATGTTCGGATCCTACCAATCTTGGCATTGATCACTCCTGATCAAAATGCATTGGATTCACAAGTACTTATTGCATTAAAAGTGTCTCACATCCGACGAGCGTGTTCGCTTCCCTAGAAGAGTATAGTCGTGCTAAAATAGCCGTGCCTGCACTTTTAGCGACTGCCCCCTTCTGGGAGATTCTTTGGATCGATGTTAGGTTGATGAGCACTTCGGCAACTAGTGGCATCTTATTCATTGATGCGCTTGCGCATGGAAGATGATTTTCCACACGCCATTATATTTTATTGCAAGCTACAATCTATTATATATTTGATGTGCCGACAACATGAATAACTCGGCAGTTGCATATCTGCTTTTCACAAGTTTTATTAGTTTGGAGCAAAGCACTGTTGACTCGGAGAAGAATAGTTCTTTCTTTTGCCAGGCTTGAAGGGAAATAGCTCAATGAATATTTTCAGAAAAAGAAAAACATAAAAATGGGTTTTGGATAAATGAGACAAGGAATTGATAATATCTAAATAAGTAGGACATATTAAAACACATTGTACCATCGCTTTATTAATTAACTTTATAAAAGTTTCATACTTCTAGGATATGCTCTTGTATGGTCATATTCATGGGGCCCATTCTTCATCTAATATCGGCACCAATCTGACAAAAATCTTTATATAATATTTGAAAAGAAAATTTTGAGTTCAAATCTTTCTAGGCACGTTTAGTCATAGGCCAAAGTCGAGCTTACGCGTGAGAGGAGGGAGTTAATTTTTTAAATATTAAACAAAGCCTTCGATTAGCAACTTAAGCTTTAAGAATAATTGGTAGCGGCTTTGCAGAGTTTCACAATCATAATGCTCTAAATTTTAGAGGTGAATCAACATTTGAGGTTGTCCGAGAAAAAAAGTACAAGATCGAGCATGTAGTAGATTTTTTTTTCCTTGTCGAAGAGCATTTAAGAATTCTACGCATGGAATTTATGTAACCACATCAATTAGAGAATGTATATCATTAACTAATACCAGAATTCGAATATCAAAATCCTTTGGCAAGTAGAAAGCACTTCACCTCTTTTTCTTTTTTTGTGTGGCTGATATGTGAATATTTCATTGAGGAAGCATTACGTTGGCCAAGAAAAAAAAATAGAGAAAGTAATAATTCCTTACATTTCATTCACTGAATCTGTATTCTATACGAGATACGGGTGGGAATAAATTAACCAGTTAACTTATGGATGGAGATTTAAAATTCTATCCTTTCTTATAAATTCGTTGTCAAAATATTTAACTCAGAAGTATGTATTTAACAAGTACACGAATCCTTTAGATTAGTAGACAAAATGTGAAATAAGGAAAAAAAAATCACTTCTCACGAGGGATAATGACATAAATGTTCCCTTAACTTTCACCCAATGTATCCTTGAACTTTTAATTTGACCAATATGGTCCTTAAATTTTAGCCAAATGTGCAATGTAGTGCTTCAATTTTTAATTTGATCAATAAGGTCCATGAACTTTTGAAATATGTTCAACTTAGTCCTTGAATTGTAGAAAGATGTTCAATGTAGTCATTTTGAAAGATTTTGTGGGACCACTTACCAACTGCTCTAAAAGCTTAAGCTGTTAGAAGAAGGCGTGGTTTAATATTTATATATTCCAACACTCCCCCTCACGCTTAGTCTGCTCTTTGCCTAGTACTAAGCGTGGACAAATTCATTGGGGAGGCAAATAGAGGCAAATAGGGGCCTGGAAAGATTTGAACTCAGGACCTCCTGCTCTGATACCATGAAAGATTTGGTGAGACCACTTACCAACTGCTCTAAAAGCTTAAGCTGTTAAAAGAATGTGTGGTTTAATATTTATATATTCCAACACATTTCATTACTTTAAGTTTAGGGATGGCATTGGACATTTTCTTATAGTTTAGGAACTAAGTTGTACATGTTCCTAAAGGTAGGGGACCACATTGAGCAATTTGATAGTCAGGGACCACATTGCACAGGGGTCTAAAGTTCATGGGCCAAATTAATCAAATTAAAAATTTAGTGGCTACATTGCACATTAGGAAAAAATTTAGGCTTTTTTCCTAAAAAGAGAAATTGAGTGGGTCAATGAACTTAAAGCAATTATTGCTTTAGCAATCGCAAGCTCTTGCGGGCTACAAATGTGAAGTATTATCGTTCTTCCTAATTTTGTGTTTCTTTATGCGTGGTTGGATAATGAACTTTCTAGCGCAAAATAAAAATATTGAGTGGTCAACGCTAGGGGTGTCAATGGGTCGGGTTGGGTCTCGTCCCGACCCGAAATGAAACAGTACCTAGGTTGGCTAGGCCCGAGCCCAAATTACCTGTACGTTAACTCTTTGGGCCGGGCCAAGCCGGCCCGAGCTGGTGCCTTTTGTTTTTGTTTGTTTGATTTATTTTCTTTTCGCTCGTAGATGATGGCGGAATCTGAGAACCCGACCAACTTGAGCGAGCTCTTGGAGCAGTCTTGCCGGAGACCCTTCTACAATCGGGGGCAACCGATGCTCGCTGGCTACCGCATCTCGCGATCTAACAAGGCCACACAAAGGAGGAACAAGACTCACCTATGTCTCCAACGGAGAATCGGCAGGCTAAGCACGTCGACAACAAAGAGAGAGAGAGAGAGAGAGAGAGAGAGAGAGAGAGAGAGAGAGAGAGGCAGAGCTAGGGTTGCTATGGATATATAGAGAGAGGAAGAGAAAGAGAGAGACGATAGCGAGGGAAACGGAGCTGGGTTGCTGGGGAAGTGGGAGGCCGAGAGAGGACCGATGACGACGGCGAAGGTTCCTGCGGCGAGGGAGCGCAAGTGGCCCGTGCGAGCGTAGAGGAAAGAAGAGAGACGAGAAACAGAGAAGGAAGGAGGGCTGAGGTAAGAAGTGGGCCGGCCCACTATGGAATAGTACCTATACTGTACTGAAACAGTACCAGATCTAGCCCAAAATTTCTCAATTTTAGAGACCGAGCCAGGCCGGCGAGGACCCATTTGACAACCCTAGTCAATGCTATATTATTTTGCGTCATATCAACTACATATGTTATATTGTACTTCGAGAAATTGTGCGGTCAACCTTTATCATGCAGCTTCCAGTTATTTCATAGTAGACAATATAGAATCATGTTATTTAAATAAATGATTCATTAATCTATTCTCGTCAACTAAATGATAATACAAGCCTTTTTCACGAATCAAAGATCGAAACTTGGTTATGACGAAGCATTAGTTGCACAGCTGAAAAATCAATTCACGAGATGAATAATTTCCATTCTAATCGGTTTCCCGTTCGTAAATCCAATCGAAAGCAAGTGAATTTTTCGTTCTAACAAACAATGATGGGCAAAATCAAATTACAAAAATCGAAGCACTAAAAGTGGATTATTGTGAAACTTATAGCATTTATAGCCTTATGTTAAAGGTCATCTTATTCGATTTAGGAGAACGTTTCTATTCATGAACATTCATATAACGATGATCAAAATATTTACGGACTTTTGCACGGTCTTTGAATAACGATGATCAACCCAAAACCCTAAGATGACAACTATTACAAAAAAAAAAAATGGTTATTGTTTCCAACTAAGGAACTACAGAGAATTATCTTTCGTCATTCTCTTGAGATCTTCGACGAAGCGGGCCATACCCGCCGCCGCTCTGGAGCCCGCCTTTGCGACATCATCCTCTCCTTCAGCTCCTTCAACCTCACCTCCATCTCGCCGTCCTCCACGACCTGCCTCACTCCGTCCTCGACCTCCCTCTCCCCAAACCCTCCCAGTCTAACCCCGACCCGCCACACCTCGAGTTCACAAACTGATCCCCCGACATGGGCCAGCACTGCATCCACCTTCCGCACTGCACCGCCTCAGCCGTCGAGTTCCACCCGCAGTGCGTCAAGTAGCACCCGACTGCGCAGTCCCGCAGGACCTCCACCTGCGGCGCCCACGGCACTACCCTGCCCCGGCTGCGGACCCTCTCCAGGAAACCATGCGGCAAGCCATCGCGCCACGGCGGCCCGAGCACCCACAGGAATAGCCGCCGCGTAGACTCGAGCGAGAGGGCGAGGCGGGCGACTTTGTCGGGTTTGATGGGACAGACGTAGATCACCGAATTTGGTTCTTGATTCTGCAGCCAGGCCAGGCAGGTGGCGTCTTCTTCCCAGAAGCTAGGGTTCTTGGTCAAGGGGGATTATCTGGTCAACGGCCCGATGGGGACGATGATCGGGTAATCTCGGGAGCACTGGATCTTAGCTTCGTCTTCCTCCTCGGGGAAGGAGCTGACGAGGAGCCACCGGAGAGATGCCGACCGGTGTAGAGTCCGAGTCCAGAACTTGAATCTCCCTCTTCGGGCGTTGACCAGCCCGATCAGCCACGGCAGGTCTTGGGTGGTCAACGAGGGGTTTTGACGGATTTCGCTTTCTTTCTGGGGTATTCCTGCATCCATACGGTCACATCTCACAAGAATCAACACAAGTTCTATCGCATCCGACTTGGATAATTCTCAAGTTACTCGAGACGATGGTTCGTGGGATCATCTTCACATATGGATTCTAGCCATGGATCCAAACAAAATATATAATCGCGTGCTTTGCATAAAACATTTATTGATTGAAAATTTTTGTGATTAGATATAACTGACAATACAATTAAACTATCAGGGTACACCTCCCATAGTGTCGTGGTCTCCAAGAGATAGTCAAAATGTCCAGTTTCGTCACTTTCCAAGGTTGCTCGCGATTTCTAAAACCAAGTTATATTTAAATAATATCGTCTCGAAAGAAAGGTGAACCTGTTTGGCCATCAAAGTAACGTGGGAGTCCAAATTATTGATACTTACAGATAAGATTAAATATTTTTGGACCGCCCAAAATATAAGATTATGTTCATGTCAGTAAAGGTGGCTCAACGCGTGTGACATTCCTCTGTCACGATTATTATTTTGATGCACTAAAAAAAAAATCTTTCGTATCGTTTTTTTTTTTTTGTTGAATCTTTCGTATCGTTGTCCAGTCCAGGCAGTGACACAAATCCATGATTAGTTTTTAATCAAAGTATTAATTAGTGAATGGTTGACCTGGGAAGCGATCTTGCTCATTTGAGATGAGGAAGGCATGCGCGTCATTTTGATTCCTATGGCAAAGTCAAGTGTACTAACTGAACATTTTACTGCAACGCCACCAGTTTTGCAAATAACATATGAATGATCCTCTCAACTCGGCCGGTTTAAAACTTATGAATTTGGTGTGGCAATTATAGGAACTTATGCTTCTAACATATTATACATGCTATACTAGGCTCGACAGAACCGCAAGAACGTATCTTGATCGAGACTTTCATGGGTGACATGTCAAGACCTTTTTGCAGTACGGTAAATATTAGGAAAAAGCGCATGGATGGAAGCGATCAGCGATTTGAGACTCACCGCAATTGGAAATGTGACCTACTCGGACCAGTTCCGAGATGGCTGTGACCACCTTATAGGTCGCGAGCATGGCCGTCCAAAGCCCCGCGGTCGGGACTCCGCAACAGTTCCCCACTCGATGGCGAATGAGGCCAGCAGGTCAACCACCATCAGCGCCATGCCGCCGTCCGCCACGTCGAGCTCGCCCACAAGCCCTCGAGGTGGACTGGCATGACGTCTTCCATGGCCTTCTTGATCGAGAAGAAGTCACGGGGTGCGTCGTCGGCGCCCGAGCCATCATGGATCAGGACAAAGGCAATTGCCTTCACCGTCACCTAATCGACCGGGGGAGAGATCCGGCAATGGATGAATTCCGGGGTGACGAACACAGGGTCGAAGCCGTGGGAGTGGAGGATTGAGGCTAGCTTGAGCATGGGAGCGACATGGCCTTGTGCTGGATAGGGGACTAGTACCACCTTTGGCCTCCTTGCCCAAGGCTTCATCCCTCTCTCTCTCTCTCCCTCTCTGGGGATTTATGGGGTTCGTATATATTTATGTGTCGAAGCACAGTTGTCTATATAGTTCATTAAAGACGCATGCCCGGGAGAGAGCGACAGAGAGAAAATGGAGTCAAACAAAGAATGTGGCATAAGATAGGCATCACCGGCCATCTTCGTGTGCGTGTGTGTTTTTTTCCCCTTATGTCGTGTAGAAGTGTCAGTTCGAGAAGAATGAGGACCATTTGCGTACGTCATAGCGCTACGTTTATTACATTTACTATTAGAATATATTTTTCTGATAGTACTGTTAGTGACGGTTGTTCGCTTGTTTTTGCAACAAAAACTTACACAGACTAACACAAACAAACAAAATACATTGGATTCTAGTTCTAAATAGTTGGTGAACAACTTCTGACCTAGAATCATACCAACTTTTGACTTAATACAACAACTTTTGACCTAATACAACAACTTTTGACCTCCAGTGGGCCAATTATTGGAAACAAACAGCGCTTTCATCACTCGTGGCCGACATGGACTGATAATTACATTCTGCGGCGATCTGGGTCAGGATGATAATTTGCATCATCTGAGTCTGAGCTGTCAGGTCCATCTTTTGCTTTCTTGAATTCTCTCAAAAGACGTTCTTCTTCGTACTCATTGATCAATGCGTCTGTCTCCGGATCATCAGGGATTCCACATATAGGACAATATTGATTGGAAGTAACATGAGTGCACTGATTGGAACTTGACGGAATATCTGTGGTACTGGACGGAATATCCGAAGAAGACATGGCTGGCTGTGGAAAACCATAGTCGAACGGGTCTTGGGATAACGGTCCTCCCCATGGATCTCCAGTATCCATTGGAGTGTCTGGTTCGTTTCTTTGAAACTCGTCGAGTGCTTCAAGTGTTTGTGGATGAACTCTAGGCCTGTCCCATGAGAGATTAGTGGATGGATAAGGCCAGATTTCTGGAGGGATGGACTGATTTTCTTGGAACAAAATTCGTTGAAGTTCCCGTAACTCAAATTGAATGTCTACTATAGATCTGGGAAGAGTACGATGGACTTCGAACTTTTGTTTTTGGAGATCAGGCTTGAATGTGGTAGTGCCTGCTGGGGCAATATTTGTACGAGGATCTCCAGTTGGACCAATGTAGTACCATGGTCTGTGAAATAGGCAAGTAGTATGCCTTTCTGGTTCAGGACGCCCAATGAATCTTTGCTGGACAAACATGTGTTTCCAAGCTTGCAATGGTTGAAACCATGTGAGTAGCTCTGTGAGGGGTTTCTAGTTGGAGAAATTTCCCATTAAAGCATCAGAGAGAACTTTGATGATCTTGTCCGTTGGGAATTCAATTGCCACAGTGTGCAAGTTAAACAGATACCAGAAAAACCATTTGAGTTCGTCAGTGAACTAGTAATCGGGAGTCCATTGTAGGAGACTTATAGAAGGATAAACCGGATCAAGTCCCCTAGGATTCAGCATTAATCCTCCATATTCTCTGAAAATACGATGCTGATAATCCCAAAGATGAAATGTCATATTTTGGAATAAGACATTCTGTTCAGCCTGCCGGGGTACTTCTGGCGGATATTTATGAGAATTCCATTGCTGTACTCCCCGTATAGGGGTAGCTTTGAATGTGGCAGGATGAATGGGATTCTTCCGAACATACATATTAATGGAGGAAATTGGTTCTTTGGGTCTAGAGAGAAAATCAGTAAGGACATTTTTCTTTCCAGGGATGTATTTGGTGTCAAAGGAGTACTTTGAAAACCATTCTGCCCAACGCAGAAGTTGTGGATGAGGAATTTGTTTCTGTTTGAATTTGAGCATCTGAGGGAAAGATGACATGTCCATTTCAACAAGAAAATGATGGCCAATGAGATGGAATTCAAATTTTTTGATGCCATTTTTTACGGCCAAGATTTCTTTGAAGGTGGAATGATAATGCATTTCAGCCTGGGAAAAACGACCACTTTTGTAAGCACAGATACGTCGCTTACCATTGAGTTCTTCAAAAAGAACAGCTGCCCAATACTTGTCACTAGCATCGGTCTGTAAAATCCTTTTTCCAGTGGATGGGATTTGCAGTGGCGGGAGATGCTGCAGGATTTCTTTGAGATAAGCAACCGCTTTGGTCTGCTTATGTCCCCATGGTGGTGCATTCTTCTTTAACATCTTCTGAAGAGGATGAAGAGCTTTTGATATCTTTGGGACAAAATCCCGTAGATAATTTACAATACCCAGGAATGATTGCATCTGGGTTGTTGAGAGATCTGAATCAGGGAACGTCTGTAATTCTTCAGCAAGATGTGGGTCAGGGCAATACGTTCCTTCTTTGAGATGCATACCAAGGAATTCAATTTCCTTCTGGGCAATAATCATCTTCTTCTGAGAAAGCATAATACCATGCTTTTGAATGATCTCAGTAAACTGCTTGAGAAGCAAACAATGGGAGTCTTCATCTGGACTGTAAAGGAGGATGTCATCAATGTAGATTTGGGCATGAGCCAACAAAGGCTGGAAGATTCGACACATGGCCTTTTGAAAAAGAGACGGGGCAGTCTTGAGGCCAAATGGGACAACAGTCCACTGATAATGTCGGTTCGGTATACAAAATCCTGTTTTGGGGCGATCATCAGGATGTATTCCGAGTTGCCAGAATCCTGCTTTGAGATCAAACTTGGAATAGATTTTGGCTTGGGCTAGACTCGAAAAAAGTGAATTTTTGTGAGGAAGAGGAAACTTGTCATCCTGAAGAAATGTGTTCAATGGTTGGTAATTGATAACAAGCCTGAGTTTTCCTCGATTCTGTTATGCTCTTTTGTTGACATAAAAAGCTTCACAAGCCCATTGGGAATTGGAAGGTTCAATGGGACCTTGTGCTAGGAGTTCATCACATTCTTTCTGGGCAAGAGCAAGATGGTCAGGATTCATGCCAAAATGAGTGGCTTTTGTGGGATTGACATCTTCACTTTTCTTGAAGGGTAATCGAACAAAGAAATTTGGGTTTTTCCAGAGGGGGTTAGAGCAATTCTGGGAAAATTGGGAATGAGATTCTGCACAAGATGACAACAGAGTTTGGGTGAGGGGGTCAAGTAATTCTGGTTGTATGACAAAGAGTCTTTGAATGTCCACAAACTCTTTAAATTGGCCTTGGAATTTGAGTCCATCAGGGGCTATTTTGAGTTTGGGTAATTGAGAAAGAATATCACACCCGATGATCAGATCTTTATCATGAGACTGACAACCAAGAATTTTAGTGGTAATGGAACACTGAGGAAAAATCTCAAGAGTCACTGGTTTACTGCGATGTTTGGTAGCAAAAGTATCTCCAGAGGCAGAGGTGAAGTATCTGGTATAAGAAGACCAGAAAGTCTCAGGAAGTATCTTTGTATCCATTAGAGAAGCAGCAGCTCCAGTGTCTATGAGGGCTATGACTTGAATGGGTTTCGCGGATTTAGAAAGGTGAATGTGAACAGGAATATATGGAGAGTGAGGAATTGGGGATTTGAGATGAAGTATATCAGAATGTTCAGTGGGGAAAAAGGCAAAGATATCTCTTGGAGAATCATCTGAATCAGAGGAATATGTTTGGATGGCACAAACGGTATCAGGAGATGGTTCGTCTTCAACAAAGAAGACTGATTCAATATCTTCATCACTGAGGGAAATACCTGTGGTCTGGGAAATTTTCTGGACCATGTAATTCCCCTGGCGCTTCGCTTGTGGACATTTCTTTGCATAATGTCCCTTTTTGTTACAAATGTAACATATGTCAGACTTCTTCTTGTTGGTTCTGTGAGAGCGCCCTTTTTTCTTCAAAAATTTCCATTTCTTGCCATACTTCTTGGACTTCCTAAAAGAAAGGCGTTTGAAATGGTGCCTTTTCTTTTGTCCCGAACACGACGGATCATTACAGTTGTTGGAACATTTGATCTTCAATTCTGGACGATAACAGGCTTTATCCATATGATGATTCTGTTGTAGATAGGTCTGGAACATTTCTTTCTTTCGGCATAAATCTTCAATGGCGACATGTACAGCCTGTTGGAGTTCTCCAAACGTAACTTGTTGGATCGTCCGTTTCTCAGCCTGGAAAATCTTTTCAACTGCATCACCAATTTCCTTGGGTATGGATGTCAAGAAAACGGGCTTGAGGTTTACATCCGCTCCAAGGTGGTAGAATAACTTGATCATTTCTCGAAAATGATGATCAAGATCCTTTCGGAACGTAGAGCAACATTTTCTTTCAAAAAACTCTTTTCTCTTGAATTCCTTCTCATTTGCTGGTTGACCAATGAAGTACAGATGTATAATCTGTATGGCTTCCTCTAACGTCATGGTCAAAAAGGCAATCTGATCTTGTGACGAAACAGATTTCCACCAATCTTTCAGAGCTCCAGTGAGCTTGGTGGTGAATTCAAGTAGAACTTCATAAGTACTGTGTTCCGTCAGGCTTCGTGCCATCATCCAGGCATGAAATTCTTGAAGCCGATCAGGCCATTTTCGGTACGGGATATCATCAAACGAGAAGTATGATTTTGGTGCAGAGGCTGAACTTGAACCAGCTCCTGGGGGGAATGTTACTTCTAGTTCAGCCATGTGTTCTTCTCGGGGGTTTGGGGCTGCCATCATAATTTTAGGAGTAGGGCTGATGTAAAACGAATCTTGGGAAGAGTTAGAAGAACATGAGTCATCAGACTCAGAAGAAATCGGGTCAGGAAGGGAAGGGACAGATTTGAGTGTAGAAATGGATGGGACTTGGTGTCTAAGAAAATTCTCAAGTGGGTTAGACACCATAAGAGACTGAGAAAGATGAGTGGGAGAATCAGGTGGTGTATGATGAGGTTCTGGCTTAGGAGGGGCTGAAGGAGTAGGAGATGATGTTTTCCTTTTTCCACGAGCCTTTTCTCTTTCAATTTCTTTCAACTGGGCACAAAGGGCCAAGACATTTGTAGAAGGGGCTGGTGGAGCTGATTTAAGGAGTTCCGCAAAGGATGAAGAAGATCCTGCAGATCGGGCTGGTGATCTTTGTAAAGGGGAAAACAAAGGATCAGTAGAAAACAAAGGCCTGGGTTGCTGAGATTCAACAAGTTGTGCTTCCAGTATTTGGATTTGCTGCCTAAGTTTGTCAATTTCAGGAGTCTGGTCTTCCATAAAATGACTCCGAGGGATCTGTTGTGTTTCTAACAGATGCAGCCGCTTTTGGAAGTCTTCAAGCATCTTTTTGATCAAGGCAGTGTCCTCGATCACCTTGCCAATGGCCTGGTTCTGGGCAAGTGCATTCTCTGTTTGCCAGTTTAAAACAACATCCGAAGGAGGAGGAGGTTTTCTTCTACTAAAAGCGTCAAGTTCATTTGGGGAAGGTACTTTTGGTGTATGAAAGAATTTCTTTTGGAGGTCAGAAAAGCTTTCAACTTGCGGAAATTTGATGCTTGATGAACTTGTTTGGCTGGAGCCAATTGAGGGAAGTGGAGGAAAGTCTTCTGGCTGGAGCATACAAATACTTTGCAAGACAGGAGAGGGTTCTGGAAGTGGTGTACATCTGTATGGCTCTGGGAGTTGAATGGGAAAAGAAGGATTCTTCTTTATCCATTTCTGGATGGGTTTATAAAAAGGAGAAGTAACTGATTTTTTGATGGACAGTGATGAAGGTGAGGACGGAGGTGATGATGGTGGAGAAAGATCTGGTTTACATGGGGGTTCTGGTACCAATACCTGAGGAGGTTGAGGTGATCCATAGTGCACCATGTATTGCCAGTGTCCGCTGTCTTGTCCAAGGGGACCAACAGTAGGGTCTCCATCAAGATACCTTTGATACACAGAGTCTTTCTTTTTCTTCTTTCTCCTTGAAGATGGTCGGTCATCATCTTCTTCTGTGCTAGTACATGATGTACAGGCACAATCTGCATCCCAATAACAGTGTCCAGAAGGATCCTTATAGTAATGGATGGGTTGTCCTTCGGTGCTGAAGGAATGAATGAATTGTTTAGAATCTGGACATTCCATACTGATTGTTTTAAAAGAACAAGGGGTGAAACAGAGTATGGTTGGAAAGGATGGGAATGAGGAAGTAGCATCTTCTTTTTCTTTGGGGAATTTGATGGCTACTGTACCATCTTTCTTCTTTGTGAACTGAGGTTCAAAAGATTGGACCGGCTGGGAGTTGTAATGCAACTTCTCATAATTGGTGACCCATGTATCTGGAAGTAATTTGACAAGCTGATCTCGTGGGATCTGTCTTGGAACATGGACACAAGAAGTTTGATCTTGATCTACAGATATGACAAGTGCTTCGTCTGCTCCTGGGAGGCTGAGATCTATGGCATGGTTCTGGACTCTGTAAACCATCTGGTAATGCAAAGTAGCAGCAATTGCATTGTGAGTTTGGGGGGCACCAGTAATCTGTAGCTGAACCTTCAGAGCTGTCAGCAGACCAGGATCCGCTAGGGCCATATTGAAATTTGGGAACAAGGTCACGAAGACTGTGCCATCATTCAGTGTTGTCTGGACGGTTCCAATACAAGCATGCTGATAATCAAGGAAACGAGTATCAAGTAAAGCGATGCGTGCCACAACAGGAAGACCTTTACGGCCATGGAAGGATAGGGCAAGACGGATGGCTCCAAAGTGGAGATGAGTAAACCCCTGTTGAGCCCATTGAAGAGGGAACTCTTGAGGGATTTGGAGAGTAACGAACTGCTCTTGTTGGGTGGCTAGGATATGGTGCTGATCGAACTTGGAAGATTGAACATATTCCTTAACAGAACGAGGAGTATGTCGGATGAGGTGTTTGATGGATCGAATGAGAGAGAAAGAAGATGGTTTGGCGAAAGCCGAATAAGGATTGATGAGTGGAAGTTGTGTTTCAGAGATCTTGCTGTCTTCAGAATAAGCGACTTCATAGAGATAGTCGATCTTAGATACTGAGGATTTGAGAAGTTCAGGTGGTGGTGGTAGGGAGATGGGGGATTCGTTGATGATTGGTAAAGCTTCAGGTAAGGTTTCCATATGTATGAAAATTCTCCATCTACAGGTCTTTGGATAGATTCATAATCTTAACATGATATTGACGACAGTAGCACTGAAATTCGTTCTTCGATTTTTATTAAGAAGGTTTTGTGGCTCAATCCTCAAAGAAGTATGGTGAAAGATGACAATGGATGAAAACAAGTGGATCGAAAATGGATTTGAGATCAACAGGGGTTTGAGTTAAGTTACAATATTCCTAGGAAAGCTTGTAAATTGCAGGTAAAGTAAATGACCCTGCCAAAATTAAAGATATGGGTACGGGAAATGTAAAGGACTGGAAGGTAAATTGCATAGGAAGTTGAGTTGTTTTGGATGTGTATTGATCTCTGTTCTGTTCCTTTCTTCGGAGTATTTGTATCTCCTTGATTCTGATAACCATTCAGTCAGTTACCTGTGTATTTTAAAATCTTGAATCTTGGCGCCCTTGATATCTTCTTTTTTGCACGTTCTTCACTGCTCTGTCCGCCAAAAGTTAGTTATGAACTGCCTCCGTGAATTTAAATTTTGAATCCTTTTGACTAGCTTTCGTACCCATGATCTAGTCGTGCCTCCTATTTGTAACTCCTCATGATCGTGGCCTCTTAATGGATTTATAACTTCCCTTGTATTCGTGAACTTTTGGCAGTTATCCCATGTGCTTATTCGGTAACTTTACCGAATCATACTCCGTCACCGAAGTTCGGGAACAATTCATCTTGCTATTCACTTCCCAAATATCGGTATCTTGACGCTCAGGATTGACTTATCGAATTTCGGGAAGCTATCTAGCTATTTCTGCTACATGATTCGGGAAATGGTGATTCCCGTGCTCGCTCGGGAATTGAGTTTTTATTTTGGTGCCAATAGATGCGCCCTTTTAAAAGAATTAAAAGAACTTTTAATTTTTTTAAATGCTGATGATGAAAAGTGACTTACTTTTCAATTTAGCCGCAGTTTCGTCACCTCGTTTCGTGCGCTTTATCTTTTTGACTCTTTTCGTATCATGTGGATATATAAGCATCTGTCCCCACAAAATCCCGACTTTGCTTTTCTGCACCTCATCATCTTCCTCGTGATTCTTCTTCATCTTTCCATTCCTTTGAGATACTACTCTATTCTTCACTTGCTCTCCATGGCTCCCAAAACTCAAGAACCCGCCTTTCATGTAGAGAAGACTCTTAGCAAATATCATCAATTTAGAGCTTCAAGCAATTTCTACGAGACCATTCACTTCCTTTCATTAAAAAAACGATTACGAGGACTCTTTTATTCTTGGCCTTGCAGTTCACCGTTCCTGTTCAGTTCCTGAGGAAGCCACCAATCTCTTTCCACGTGATTAAAGCGAGACTCTCCCAATTCTTGGATCATCCATTCTCACTTATGCCTTGTACTTTCGTCCTTCTCGCCTTAGGGCTCTGTCTATGTCTAAATTTGAACCCACCTTCCATCGATGGTATAAGCGTCTTTTTGTTTCTAAAATTTCTCTTTGGAATGATGCTCAAATTGACGATGCACTACGCCTTTGCTGTTTTGAGTACCGCCTCCATCATGAATTGATCAATGCATTATCTTGCTTTTGGTCATCTTCAACCAATCGTTTCTTTTTCCCTTTTTCCCCAATGTCAATAACCTTACTCGACATCCATTGTCTCACGGGTCTCAATCCTTTGGGGGAAGACCCAGCTACTATTTCTCCAAATATTTATTCCAAATTTCGTGAGAAATTCACAGACTCTGAATTAGCTTACGGTGCTTTTATGAGGAAGTATTTCAAGGAAGACGGTCCAATTACTGACGAGGACGAGGAGCATACTGCCTTTCTTATGTATTGGCTATGCAAATCCTTTTTTTGCCATCCTATCATTCGAGTTTCTGACAAACTCTTAAGTATAGCCTCTATTTTTGCTTCAGGAACTCAATTAGCTTTAGGGAAACCAACATTAACTCTCTTGTACCGAGGTTTAACCCATATTGCTTCCTCCATTAGTTCAACTAAGACTAGTGGAGATTTTGCTGGCCCTCTTTGGATCCTTCAAGCTTGGGCTGCTTTCTATTTTCCTTCTTAGTTTTCTAAGGGTCCAGATATTAAACCCCCATCAACTCTTATCCCAGACCATCACACTTGACGAGCTTTGAGTAAGGACTTAGTTCTAATTATAGGGGGTCCTACCTCATATCTTCGATATTTTATTTCCCAGATATTCGACATTAAGGAAGAACAGTTCTCTTTTTCTCCCGTTATCTCTCCTGAATTCCGCCAATATCTTCCTGAGTTTTATGAGGACAGGAGTGACTTCTGGCAGGTGGTCTTGACTTCGATTGATCTTCCAATCAGACTAGCTTCAAAAGGAAGGTTCGGTACCGGATTTGAAATTTATTCCCCTCAATATTGTGTGAGGCAACTCGGGCTGATCTAGAGTATCCTTGTTCCTGCTCTTTATACCTTCTCATTCTCCTCTTTTTCTAAGGATGCCACCAAGGCCGCATGTAGGATAGGCAACCTTGCAACCTTTGAGGAGTTAAACAAACTCATTCAAGATGTATATGGCCTTTTTCCCGTCACTGATTTCAAACACAGTTCGAACCGAGTTTCAGTAGAATTCTCTAATTGGTGGCACAAAGAATACCTCCCGATTGTCTTCATAGATAACGTGGATGTTATTCTCTCCATGTTGTGGACACAGCTCCTTCTGTTCTTATTGAAAAGGTTTCTACTGCCAATGAGTCGAGAAAAACTGCCAAAGGTATGCTCGCCCTTTTTTCCTAAACACATGTTCTCTTTTGATAACTTTTTATACCTACGACCAACTATTTGCCTTTACATATAGCAAGAAAAGGAAGGCTTCAAACTCGCCTATTTCGCTCCCGAAAAAGATTCAAACAAAGAAGAGTGCAACTCATTCTTCTAAGCTTCCTTCGTCTAAAGACTCTCCCATGAAGACTGTTCCAGACCAGTCAGAGGCCTCTGATCCTGTATTGATGACTTCTGCTCCTTCGAGAGAAATTCGGAGCAAGTTAAAAGAACATCGACTCAGACCTGAATAAAATAGACCAGCCATTGACCCTTTCTCTCCACGTGTTGAAGATATTCCTTACATTCCTCTTACAAGTCTTTACGCCCCTCGTACGACATCAGGTACTTCTTTTTTATGACATTAGGTACTTCTTCATTTGGGAGATAGAGCAGAAGAGTCAATCCTCTCGAGAATCGAAGTAGCTAGATCAGCTTTGCCTTCGGGATCTAAAGACAAAAACAATCTTTCTAGGACTGAAGCGGTGACGTCCCTCATTCCTTCGAAGACCAACATAAAGGGCCCTTCTACTGAGACCGAAGTGAGAAAGTTAACTTCTTCTCCCAAGATTGAAGTGAAATATTCGAGAAAATGTTCATCTTCAACTTCAGTTGGTAAGTCATATTTTTATCTTGTTTTTTCTGAACAGCAAATAGTCTCATTACTTCCAACTGATATCCTCTGATTGTATCTCTAAGTACTAATGAACCCCTGCTGCTTTAACAGGAAATCCAACCATCATTGGAGTCAAGGGTTCATCCACTTCTGTTGCTTCTGCAAATGTAATGGCTCCTAATATAGTCGGTACATCTGCTTCTGCTTCTTCTCACACTATGTCCTCAAATATAGCTGACATCGGGATGGCACCACTATAATATCAAGAAAAAGCCCACTTGAGAGCTATACTCTCTACTGATCTTTTTCACCTGCCTGCTGCTAATAAACCTTTGAGGTCACCATCTGTCTCTCAGGATCCTGCTCTGTCTATTGAAGTTCCCAAGTCAGTTGTTAAAACCAAATGGACAGAATTCCTTGACCTTCTGCAGCTGGGTATGGAAATTTGATCATTAATCCTTTCACAGAAAGCCGGGTAAAGGCTCTCTTTCAAGAACTATGCTCTGGCAATCCTTTTTTCATTCTGTCAGAGGAATTTCAAGACAAAAATAATGCTTTTGCTGCTAATTTTATGGATGCCATAAGCACTATTTGGAAAACAAGGCTAAACTCACAATCCTGCTTCAAAGAGAGCTAGGGGATATAGTTGCACTAAATTTGGTAGCTCAAAAGCGTGAGAAGGTCCAAGTGACCTTAAGCAGCATTGACGTTGAAGAAAAAAATACCTCGAGATCTTGATGAGAAGAAGGCGCAATTGGAATCTAATATGATAAAGAGAGGAGCTTCGATGGCTGGTAGTGAAGAAAGAAGAGATATTTTCTATGCTGAGATTAAACGAAAACAACAAAGATGTGTTGAATTATTTGCAGAGATAGAATCTACTCAAGGAATGGCCAATGTCCAAGAGAAGCGAAAAACAAAGATAATTAAAGAGATCATTGACCTGGAGCTTGAACTTCGGCTTATTGTGGATGAAGGAAAAGCTCTTTTGGTTGAATTGTAATGTCCCTTTCTATTTGAATAGCAATCATCTCTTTCTCTCTGACTTTCTTTTAACTTGTGTAATCTCCCAATTCCGCAATTTCCCGATGTTTCAAACTGCCGATTCAGAGCATCCCACGTTTTTCACTAATTAATACTCATAACGTCCCACTGATCATTTCTTCACCCAAACAACCAAGAGGTGGACGACAAAACTCTTGTCACAAATCCAACATGATAACTCATTCGAGAACTTGATTTCTCCACTTCCTCAACCGCAATAAGTTCGAAGGAAGTAACAAACCACTTCACACGTACATGGCCACGTTCCTCAATTTCATCCTATTTCTCCGAGAAAAACTTGCACATGTTGCTGCCTATAACTTGCATTATATCTCAGACCTTTGACGGTTAACCATTTCGCAAAACCTGTCTTTTGAATATACAACTCAAGCAACTATGTCTTCGCATGATTCTTCATCTCAATTGCCTCTTTGGCCTCAATCAAGGAAACATCTTGGTAATTATGAAGGTAGATTATCTGAACTTCGAACTCTTTCTAGCCTGAGCTTTGATAATTCTCCTTCATTTCTTTTGCAAGGACATCTTCTTTTAGCCGACTACCTAAAGAAGATCGATCTTTATGGAGGCAATTACATGAACTGCTGTCCCCAGGACACCATGCTTTGCTATTGAACCAGAAACATATGTTGGAAGTTACCAAACTGACAGACATCTTTAGGTCTAAGGTGTTTTTATTTGCAGATTCTGATTTCCTGGACTAGGTGTGGGAATTTGGAGCCTTGAACCTCTAGTCGTGGAAGCTGATGCCCTTAAGCTCCAGGTTGTGGAGGAATCTTCCCGATTACACGGCTCTAAAGCAGAGTTTACTCAAGCCAAGAATTCTTGCATTCAGGCCAGAAAAGACGTCGAGATGACACATCGCCTTCTCGGTTTCCTTTTCAATCATCGTCGTGTGGAACAAAGCATACTCAGAGAGGAGATTTCCCGTGTCATATCCATGGTTGAAACCTCTTTATGTAGGTACCGACAGCTTCTTTGGGAAGCTTGGGAAATGAAAGAACTTGTATTCTAATTGATAATGTCAACTGTACATCTTGTATATTTATAGTGTAAGCAAGGTAGAAAAGAAGGAAATAAAAGTGTGTGATTTTTATCTACCTAAAATACAAACAATCAAGACAAGATCTTCAATCTTCAATCAATGCTCCAATTAATTGTCTATCCAATATTCAATCAAGATCTGGATCTCCAACACTCCCCCTCAAGCTGACGGCCTATATATGTCTAGGACGCCAAGCTTGCTTAAAAGATATGCATGTTGCCTTTGACATAACGGTTTGGTAAAAATATCTGCAGGTTGTTCCACAGTGCCAATCCCTTTGGTGACTAGAACTCCTTCTCGAATTTTATCTCGGGTGAAATGACAATCAACTTCAATGTGTTTTGTCCTCTCATGAAAAACTGGATTTGCTGCTAATTTGAGTGCAGCATCATTATCACAGAATAATTCTGTTGGTCCCTTTACTTGTATTCCGAGATCAGAGAGTAAACCTCGTAACCAGATTACTTCACAAACAGTCTTGGCCATGGCACGATATTCTGCTTCTGCGGAAGATAAGGACACAGTGGTTTGCTTCTTGGTTTTCCACGAAATTAGGGAGTTGCCCAACTTTATGCAGAAACCGGTAATAGATCTTTTAGTCATTGGACAAGTAGCATAATCAGTGTCACACCAGGCTGTCATTCTCATGTCACAGTCGCGAGAAAGGAAAATCCCGAGCCCTGGGCATCCTTTCAGATATCTGACTACTTTCAATGCTGCATTCATATGAGATTCCTTCGGCTGGTGCATGAATTGGCTTAATATCTGAACGGCATAACATATGTCAGGTCTTGTCATGGTCAAATATATCAATTTTCCTACGAGTCTTTGATATCCCGATGGATCCTCAAGTAATGGATCTTTGACAGATGCAGGGGAGGCGCTCAAATCATAATCATGCGTAGTTAACTTGATATTTTGTTCTATGGGAATAATGGCAGGTTTGCTTCCTGATAGACCTGCCTCAGATATAATTTCCAAAGCAAATTTCCTCTGACAAAGATTAATTCCCTTATCTGAACGTGCAATCTCAATGCCGAGAAAATACTTCGGAGCTCCTAAGTCTTTGATGTGGAATGTGGAATGCAAATATTCCTTGAACTCCTTAATGCAAGACTCACTATTTCCCATGATGAGTATGTCATTGACATAAATCAACAAATAAATAGACGCGGTACCTGAGGTCCATGTAAATAAGGCATAATCATGTTTTGAATGCTGAAAACCTGCTGTTGTCAAGGCATCTGAAAATTTGGCATACCATTGTCTGGAAGCCTGCTTGAGTCCATATAGGGATTTACGAAGACGACACACATCATTCTCCCCCTGTCTGCGTAATCCTGGTGGAAGACTCATGTAGATTTCTTCATCGAGATCTCCATAAAGAAATGCATTGTTGACGTCCATTTGGTGAAGAGACCAGTGACGAGCAGCTGCAACTGAGAAGAATGAACGAATTGTGACTTCTTTCGCAACTGGTGAGAATGTTTCATGGTAATCGAAACCTTCCCTCTAAGTAAAACCTTTGGCCACTAAGTGAGCCTTGTAGCGCTCGATAGAACCATCAGCCTTGAATTTGATCTTATAGACCCACTTGCATCCGATGGGTTTACGATGTGGAGGTAGAGAAACAATATCCCATGTATGATTTGTAATAAGAGCATCGAGTTCAGTTTCCATTGCCTTTTGCCAGAAAGGGTTTCGCACAGCTGCCTGATATGAAGAGGGCTCATCTTCCTCCAAAATTTGACTAATGCTGCACATATATGTGGGAGAAAGGCGGCTGAAAGAGACATAGGATGATACAGGATATCGACTTCTTGAAGTGTTGTGGGTAGAGCAAATATAGTCTTTAGTCCATGTAGGTGGTCGAACAACACGCCCTGAACGTCGTGGCTGAATAGAGGAGGCCGAAGGAACTGAAAATGCCACAGGAGAAGATGCTGATGATGAATCAATAATAGGAGAAGGCTCTGTTGATGAATCAATAATGGGAGAAGATGCTGGTGATGTCGCCTCTGGGCATTCTGTTGGATTTGATGCAACTGGTACAGGTTGCACAACAAGGTAAGAAGGAGTAGGATGTAACAGTTCCTCCTCTAAGAATGGTGACCATTCCGGAATGATGGATGATGAATATGATCCGTTGTGAAAGGGAAACACATCCTCGTGGAAAATAACGTCCCTGCTAATGAAGAAATGCCCAGTAGATATTTCCATAACTCTATAACCTTTTTGTAGAGTGGGATATCCCATGAAAACACAAGGAGTAGCACGAGGATCCATCTTAGTTCGAGGCCCCACAGTTGTTGCATAACACAAGCATCCAAAAATGCGCAGATGATCAATTTAAGGCGACTTTCCATAAAGTAATTCAAAAGGAGTTGCACCACCAAGAACTCTACTCGGCATACGATTAATCAAATAAGTAGCAGTGACCACACAATCACCCCAAAATTGTTCGGGAATAGAAGCTTGGTATTTTAAGGCTCTTGCAACTTCTAAGAGGTGTCTGTGTTTCCTTTCCACAATTCCATTTTGTTGTGGAGTATAGGTGCAAGATGTCTCATGAAGAATGCCATGAGAAGTTAGCAGTGATTGACAATCATTGGAAAGAAATTCACGTCCATTGTCGGTCCGAATTTTTTGGACAGGTTTGTGGAATTGATTCTTGACCATGGATAAGAAATTGGACAATTTTGAAACAGTCTGTCCTTTGGAGTGCATGAGGAAGATCCATGTTGCACGTGAAAAATCATCAACGATTGTGAGGAAAAAACGAGAACCATCACGATGAGGTGTGTGGTAAGGACCCCAGATATCAAGATGTATTAGAGAAAAAGGACGATCGACTCGAGATGTACTGACTGGAAAAGTTTGTCTGGATTGCTTAGCCAGAGGACATATTGGGCATTTTGGATGAGGAAATTTTGCACTGTGACCCAATCGCTGATGATAAATGAGATTTTTATTACTAGCAGCAACATTACAAGAAATGTTCTTATTTAAGGAATCTAAATCTCCAGAAGAGTTAATCCAAAAAAATAATCCATCTTCAACTCTACCCAAGCCCATCAGTTTGCCAGTCGTACGGTCCTGAAATAAGCAATTGTCGGAGCCGAATATGACATTGCATGAATTGTCTTGGCAAACTCTTGACACAGAAAGTAGATTGAATTCGAACTCAGGAATAAACAAGACATTTTTAAGGGTAAAATTTGGTCCAAGCTGAACAGTGCCAGTTTTAGTCACTTGAGTAATGTTCCCATTTGGAAGGCGTACTGATAGAGAAAACTGGGGTCGTTTCTCAACATGGGTAAACAATTTTTCAGTGCAAATTATATGGTCACTGGCACCTGAATCGACTATCCATGCATCAATCGAGATAGAATTTTCTTGGGATAGAAGAGTACCTGAAAAGCTTGCACTCTCATCGGTAGTTTTTAACTGGCTCAGCACTTTCATGATAGCTTGATATTGATCTTGGGTAATAGCATTGTGAATCCTGTCTTCCTTATGCGATGAAACTTGGTAGGCAGATATTTCCTTGTCCTTTGGACGACCATGTAATTTCCAGCACGTCTCTATTGTATGATGTGGCCGTTTGCAATAATCGCAATATTTATTTTTTGTTTTAAAAAAATTGCCAACATTTACCTTCTCCGATGACGTGGCAATTCGGAATGAGTCGGGTCCGTGCGGATTACTCGCATTCGTGATCGAATTTGGGCTGGATCCGTGCGCATTATTCGCACACGAGGCCGAATTTGGGCCATAAGGTCCGGTTACTTGCCTGTTGCCATTTGAACCGTTGGATGGCCTTTTGCCATCTGATCCGTCCATCCCTAAAAGAGTAGGGTTTCCTCCTTTCTGTGCCGTGGACATCCAGTTGCCCCTCTCGAATCTTCTCCTCCCAGTATCCCGAGATGCTGCGAATGCGACGGGGCTTCCATGTCCGTTGCCGTGAGCGATGGAAGCGCCGTTGGGTGAAAAGGCCGAAAGGGCAATTCCCTCACAGCGCTGCGTTGCCGTCGCCAGTCGCTGACTTTCCTCCTGTACAGCGAGTTGGAAGATACGGCCGAGGGTCGGAGGTGGCTCCATCGCGAGGATCTGGGTCCGAAAAGGTAAATACTCTTCGTTGAGTACCAGTAGAAATCTTGTTGCTTTCTCTCGGTCTCGTATACTTCGGTATTGTCGAAGGGTCTCCTCCGGCCCAACAAGGGTTTCCTCCGCGGATTCGATCTCGTTCTACAGGGCCGATAGCTTGTTGAAAATACTCGTCACAGATTGATTTCCCTGTCTAAGCTCCGACAAAGCCTGTGTAATCGAAAATAACTTCGCTCGATCGAGCTTTCCGTACATCTCCCGTATATTAGACCACATGGTCTTTGCAGCTTCGGTCGGTGGTAGTCTGGCGGCTACTTCGGCCGTAAGGCAATTTCCAATCCATTGTCATACTAATTGGTTGCATCGTCGCCAGTGACGGCTCTGTCGCTCGTCGATTAGAACCGGAACTGTGCCGTCGAGAAAATCGTCCTTGTCCTTTGTGACAAGGGCTCGCCGGAAATCCATTGCCCAGGTGGAATAATGTTCTGGTCCAGCCAATTGAAGGCTGATAAGCCGCAATTCTAGTCCATCGGATGGGGATGTGTATAGTGGATCTCCAATCTCTGGGCGGCCGCCGCCGCCAATCCCGACTGGGTAAGGGATTACGGTCTGGTAACCCGGTGGAGCATTCGGGAATGATGTTGTACCCATTTCGTGTACTTGCCCCGCTGTTGACACACCCGCATATGGAAAACTAGGCCCGAGGATTGGGCTTGCCCCAGATCCGGCTGGTGAGCCTCCCCCGGGCTGAGTATGCCCTTGCATTGCCTCTGTTGTTGCTGGCGATGATGACCCAAGAATAGTAGGCTGAACAGTCCCATAATACCATGGATGAACTGGCGTATGCTGCCACTGGGTAGGTTGGCCTGAAATGGGCTGCCCCTGATTGGCTTGAAAATATTGCCACTGAAAGGGCTGAGCCTGCATAAAATTATTCAAATCTGGTCGTGGGGGAAGATCAAAATGATGCTGAGGCAATGTTTGATCGGAAGAGGCTGGAGGAATGGGAATATTACTCACACCAGAATTGTTCTGGTTGGAATCAGTAAGTGGTTGTTTACTTTCCATGACAAGAAATCTTGATTCCTCTACGGTTTGCTAACTCTGTACTATTTTGCAGTGTGGACTGCAGTGACAAAGAGAAGCAAGGAAGAACGCAAGGCAATCAAAAGAAGAGGCGGAAGCTAGGTTGAAAAATCGGTTGCTCTGATACCATGAAAGAACTTGTATTCTAATTGATAATGTCAACTGTACATCTTGTATATTTGTAGTGTAAGCAAGGTAGAAAAGAAGGAAATAAAAGTGTGTGATTTTTATCTACCTAAAATACAAACAATCAAGACAAGATCTTCAATCTTCAATCAATGCTCCAATTAATTGTCTATCCAATATTCAATCAAGATCTGGATCTCCAACAGGAAAGGTTTGAAGCTGTCCAACTCCACACATGCCGCCTGGAACTCTTCAAGGAACAACAATCTGAGCTCCATTGTGACCTTGCATTACATTCTAATTTTGTAGCCCGGAATTTCAAGCTTGTTAAAGACTTGAAGGCCTTTGTAATCAAGATCAGAATGTACTTTGACTTTTAATGGATGCATTCAGTCTCCTTGCGTTTCCCAAATTGATGGATAACAATTCTTCCATTGATAGAACGAGACAACTCTTTTCCTTCGATGTCCATCAGCTTGTACGCATTTCCTCCGAGCGATTCGGTAACTAGATAAGGTCATTCCCAATTTGATGACCACTTGCCGAACTGTCTATCTTGCTGATTGAGCGGTAGAATCGCTTTCCACATTAAATCACATGTGGCAAATCATTTTATCCTGACTTTCTTGTTAAAAACTCTAGCCAATCTTTTCTTTTGAGCAATCAATTGATCCAAAGCTACTGCACAAACCTCATCTAAGTCATCCAAATTAATGTGCATCCAGTCCTTGTAATCCTCAGGCAACATGTCACTCTGCAATTGCACTCTCATTGACTGCACATCTATCTCCATTGGCAACACTGCTTCTTGTCCATATGTAAGCATATAAGGACCAACTTCAGTACTTGATCTTTGTGAAGTTCTATATGCCCACAATACTGTTGACAACAATGCATCCCACTCTCTTGGATTTTCCTCCAATTGTTTCTTGATTAAGCTAATCACTATCGTATTGGTAGTTTTAGCCTGCCCATTTGCTTGTGGATAATACGGTGTAGAATGCATCATCTTAATTCATCTTGATCAGGTGAACTCCATAACCTCACTCCCAGTGAAAACCGTCCCCTGATCTGCAGTGATCGACTCAGGCAAACCAAACCGGTGAATGATGTTTTCCTCAATGAACTTAATCATTGTTCTTTGATTTATGCTCTTGTATGGAACCGCTTCCACCCATTTTGTGAAATAATCCAGTGTCAGGAGAATAAAGTTATGCGTATGACAAGAGGTAGGGTAAATCTTATCGATTATACCCCTTGACCAACCTCTAAATCGTTATGGCTTTATAATAAAATGGAGCTCCGTGGCTGGACATGTTGTAATGGTCCATGGTTTTTACATGAATGACATGCTTTGGTATAATCAATACAGTCTTGCATCATAGTAGGCCAAAAATATCCATACCTCTTCAATAGCCATCTCATTTTGATTCTAGCTTGATGCGCTCCACATGTACCTTCATGTGTTTCCGCCATGACCAACTTTGCATCATCCTCATCAATGCATCATAGTAGCAATCCATCTGAAGACTTTCGATATAATTCCTCTCATATTATCACGTACTTTTGAGCTTGTCTCCTTAGTCGTCGATCCCTTGAATTGGGATTCTTTAAGTAATCTGTGATAGGTTGTCTCCAATCTTTCTCTTTAACCATCTAACTGAGTGCTATCGGTATCTCTCTTTGTTCAATGGAAGATATCGATAGTGTAATGGTGGTTGCAATGCCAGCCAATTCTTTTGATATTTTATATTCGAAGCCATTTGTGCCAACTCGTTGGCTTCACAATTCATTTTCCTATCCACATGGTCAATATCACAATCCTTAAATTGACCCAACTGTCGGTTGGCTAAATAGTAATAGCCAACCCAATTTTCATTTGAGCATTGATACTCTCCCTTCAACTGCTTAACCACCAACTGTGAGTCACCGATTATTTTGACAAATTGAACTCTCAACTCAATCAATATCCCTAAGCCTATTATCAAGGCTTCATATTCTGCTTGGTTATTGGAGCATTCAAAATCTAGCTTATATACGTACCTTGTATGTCCCCCATGGGAGAAATCAATACAACTCTTGCTCCAGCTATATTATTAGCACATGACCCATCAAAGTACATAGTTCACGGCATCACTTGGCTGAGATTTTGCTCATTATCTTCAATTTACAAATCTGGATATTCAGTGATGAAGTCTGCAACAGACTGACCTTTAACTGCTTTCTTGGATACGTATGGCAAATCAAACTCAGATAGGATAAATGCCCATTTAGCTATACGTCTTTTTATAACAGGCCTTGATAACATATACTTTATCACGTCAGTTTTACTGAGCATGTGGACTATAGTTGGCAATAAATAATGTCTGAACTTCATACAAGAAAAGTACAAAGATAGACATAATTTTTTTATCGTGGTATATCTTTTTTCAACATAAGTTAATGTTCTGCTCAAATAATAAACCGCTTGTTCTTTTTCATTTTCATTTTCTTGTGCCAACATACTCCCGATAGTTATATCGGTAGCTGATAAATGAAATTTCAGAGGCTTGCTAGCTCTTGGCGGCACTAACACAGGAGGATTGGTCAAATATGTCTTGACTGCTTTAAATGCTGCTTGTTGTTTTTCCCCCATGTGAATTCTTCTTGATTTTTGATTCACAAGAGTTGCGTCATCGGTTTTATCTTCCCAGACAGGTTGGCAATGAATCTTCCAAGAAAATTGATTTTCCTGAGCACCATTTGAAGTTGCTTCTTTGATGTGGGATGTGGGAGCTCGATGATTTCCATTGTTTTATTTCTATTAATCGCAATCCCTCTTTGATTGACTAGAAGTCCTAGAAAGTTTCCTACTCGCACTCCAAAGGCACATTTAATTGGATTCATCTTCAGCTTGTACTTCCTCATCATAATAAAAGCTTGTTCTAGGTACTCTAAATGTTCTTCTTGAGAAGATTTAACCACTACATCATCAATGTAAACTTCTAGAAACTTGCCGATCATATCGTGGAACATAAAATTCATTGCACGTTGGTGCATTCTTCAATCCAAAAGGCATGACAACCCATTGAAAAGTCTCAATCGCACCTGGGCATCTAAAAGCTGTCTTCGGTACATCCTCTGTTCCAATGAAGATCTGGTTATAGCCTGAATGGCCATCTATTAGCGATAACATCTCACTTCCCGATGTCGAATCTACCAACATATCTGCCATTGGCATATGGTACTCATCCTTTGGAGCAGCATTGTTAAGATCCCGAAAGTCTATACAAACTTGTAGCTTCCCATTTTTCTTCTTCATAGGAACTATATTTGAAAGCCACTCAACGTACCTCGCTGTCTCAATGAATTTAGCCTTCAAGAGTCTCTCAATCTCCGCGTTAACTTTATCCACCACATTTACCTTATCGCTGGCTGTTTGTGTGGACGAAATCCTTTCTTAATAGGAAGGCGATGCTCAGCAATGTCCCTTGAGAGACCAGGCATCTCATGATAATCTCAGGCGAAGCAATCTTTGTACTCTTTAACCAAGTTGATCAAGTTTTCTTTCATGCTCCCTTGCAAGAAAGTACTTATGTACACTGTTCGGTGATAACCAGGTTCTCCAATATCAACTTCTAGCAATGGATCTTGAGCTTTTATTACTCTACTACTTTCTTTGATCGGTGAGTCTTCCCATACTTCAATGGAATCTGAAGTTTCAAGACATTGCTGGGTCATCTCCGCCAAGTACACAAAGTACCTTTCACAGACTTCTTGCCATAATGACTCGCTTTCCACAAAAACGGTGCAAGTCTTCAACTGCCAAGCGTGATCTAGGGACCCATTCAGTCTTCTTGTCCCCAAAGCGGCAATAAGGACTGCGAATCTATCCTTGGTTATTCTGTCACATGACCTCTATGATGATCCCGATACTCTTGATGGACTTCAGTCCAACCTATTGAAGCAAGTCCCAAATTCGCTTCAATATACTCCACTTTTTCTCCATTCCAAAACGCCAATACTTTGTGAAGGGTCGATGGGATACAGTAGTTGGAATGTATCCAATCTCTCCCGAGCAATAGGTTATATGAACCATCATATTCTATTACAAATAAAGTAGTTTTTGATGTTTTAGATCCTATGGTTAAGTCAAGCACGATTGTCCCCTTGATTTCCGTAACTTCTCCAAGGAAATTTAACAGCTGCACATTTGATGGGATTATGTCATCATTATCTTTTCCCAACTTCTTGAAGAACTAGTATGATATCAAGTTCAAATTTGCACCTACATCTACAAAGATCTTGCCTACAAGACGATCATTGACCTTGCCTGAGATAACCAAGGACCTCAAATGCTTGGCCTTGTCCAATGATATCTTTTCAAATATGATGATTTCCTCCTCAGAAAATCGAAATTCTACCATCGCCACTTCCTTCTTTGAGATATGCTCGGGATCCTCTTCCACCATAGAGCTTGTTCCAAACTCGGATGGAAGCCTGGCATGAACCATGTTGATTCTCATTGGGGAATGGCACTCCTTTAGTGTTTTGGAATGTCCTGCTCTGCCACTTTTGCTATCCTCTCGTAAGGATATTGTGTTATCTTGTTCTGTCTTTCCTCGTTGCTTCGAATCAAGCCTCACATTGAATTGCCCTAATTTGATTACTTGCTCTTGGACTCATTTACCCTTATTCTCCTCAAAATGAGAATTATTTTCCAAACAAAAATTAGGAGCTTTATCTAGTTTGGCAGGTTCTCCTTGATAAGGGTTTTGCCTCCAAACCCAATTCTCCTTCCTTTTAGAGGAACTGGATGTTGACATCATGCCTCTGCTCTGATGATTCTCATAACTCCTCTGTCTGCTCTTTATGCACTGAAAGCGTCTCTTAATGGTTCGGTAAGATGCCTGGCCATGCTACTTAGCTACACACCATTTGTTCTCAGGAGGGTCGTGTGGAATCTTAACAGTCTTTTTTCTTTCGAAGATCCTATAGATCTGAATCAGGTAGTGGATCATAAAACTCATCTCCCCAGCCTGATGGTTCAATGGGTGACGATGGAGGTGAATAATCAGGCGAGTTACCATAGTATACCACATACTCAATTTTCCCGCTAGGTTCTCCAAGTAAACCTACTTTAGGATCTCCCTCCTTGTATCTTTGCCAAAGACTCTTCTTCTTCTCAGGCTTTGGAGATATTACTTCATCCCTTTGGCCTTGCTTCTCAGTCTTCTAAGTCAAGGAGGCTTGACTCAGCAACTTGAGTTCCGGCTTCTTTATTCTCGAATAGTGATCAGTAACTCTCCTTTCTGGCTCTGACACTAACTGTCTTTGTAGAACCTTTTCTTTTATTGGCTCAACTGGTAGGCATTGGCTTGATACCACCTCTGATCTTATTTGAGGTCTACCCTGCCTGCGAACAAAAGATCCCGAGCGGTATCTTCCCCTAGTGCCTCTCATGAACTGAAACCTAGGAAACACTACAAAAAAAACACGCAATTAGTCACGACATTAGCGACAAGAATTTCGCAAAAATTCGTCGCTAAATTGATTTGGCGAGGAATTTTGGACGAGAAAAAATCTGTAGCTAATTCGGCGTCGCTAAATTTAGCGAAGAAAAATTGGTCCGTTCGTCGCTAAAATTAGCTACGAACCAATCCATTCGTAGCTAAATTTCGTGGATTTTCTTTTGTATTTTTATTGATATTCTATTTTTGCGACGAGAAAGTAATTTCGTTGCAAATTATTTCCTCCTTTCTCGTCGCCACAGAGGAGAAGAGCGAGGGCGAGCAAGGCGCCGTCTACGTCCACCTGCTTCTGAAATGCTCCGCCTCGTTCCTCAGCGACCGGAGCCTCGAAATGTGCACGGAGTCATAAGGAAGCGAGACCGGCAGCGATGTGGGCGTTGGCGAGGCCCTGCTCCTCTCGCTCGGAGGAGGCATCATCAACCGCCGCCCGGCGATCGACCACGGTAGAGCCGGAGCAGGCCATTTTCGCCGCAGTTGACGTCGATGGGTGGCTCCATGGGGGTCCAGGTACAGTCCCGCCTGGAGGGGGGAGGCTAGTGGTGGAGGCAGTGGCGGCGTCTTTCGGCCGCATCACCTTCAACGTGGAGCGGAGCCACGGCCGTCTCGGAGGAGGCGTCGTCGACCGTCACCCGGCGATCGACCACGGTGGAGCCGGAGCAGACTGTTTCCACCGCAGTTGACGTCGGTGGGTGGCTCCACGGGGGTCCAGGTGCAGTCCCGCCCGGAGGGGGGAGGCTAGTGGTGGAGGCAGTGGCGGCGTCTTCCGGCCGCATCATCTTCAACGTGGAGCGGAGCCACGGCCGTCTCGGAGGAGAGCGAAGGTTAAGGAGATGAGGAGAGAGTGAAGAGGAGGAGGAGGCAGAGAGCGTAGGGAGGAGGTAGAAGAAGAAGGGGCATGGGGGAGCAATATATACGAGCGGGAAGCGGGATCAAAGCCAAAATTTTAGCGCCGAGTTTTTGGAGGAGCAGGAAAGTCTTAATTAGCGACGACCTTCGAAGGTCGTCGCTAATTCAGCGACGACATTTGTTGATCGTCGCTAATTCAGTGACGACCTTCGCACGCCAATCTTCCACTCCTTGGACCGGTTCGGTGAGGGCACGTTCGAGCAGGAGAAGCCAATAGGAGTAACCACCGAAGGAATCACCAAGCTTAACTGGAAATTTTTGCCGAGAACCCTTTTCCTCTTGCTCTAAAAAAAAACTCGCGTGTGTCTCTCTATTTTTTGGAATTTATTTTTCATGAGCCTCCTCAAAACCTCTTGCTAGGACCTTGTATCTATAGAGAAAATTGGCCTAGCTTGATGGGCAAGAATGTAATATTCACATATCCTTTCGGGATGTATATCTTAAAAAATCTGAATATTTGATAAGTATTCCCCTCTTGGAATGCAATTATCAGCCAAAGGGACATGCAAATGTGCTAGCCGAATTTGCACAATTTCTTTCCTATGTGGGCTTGCTGAATTTTACGTGTGTGTGGGGTTTTTGTGCAATCTTGAGCTCAAATAATTACATAAAAATCTTCTTGGGCTGAATTAATTAATAATAATTTTTAAAGAGAAAGCCCAACGCTTCCTCAAATTCGGCATGCCCATTTCAAGCCCCTTGGTGGAAAATGCCCTGATGCTCCTGCCCGTCAACTTTGCTATTTCGATGGTCCAATGCAAGATGCAATGCATGCTAAAGATGATTTTGTTATTTTTATTAAAACTAAAATTAATTCTATTTTTTATGCAGAAAATGGCTACAAGAAAAATCAAAATTTATGTGTCAACAAGCCTGCTCGATTGCACGTCTTATCGAAGTCAGCATGACTTGTGTCACTTCAGGATTTTTCCACTACTCTTCGACGTGTTGTCGAGGAACCTCGGTATCCTCGCCTTGGACTTGGTTTTACACTCCTCGAGCTGTCAAAGACTCCGTTTGTGGCACTTCGTCTATGGGTTCGTCACCGTCGAAATTGTTGCGACCTCTCGTCCGTGGCATAGCACTCTCACGAACTAACACCTTGGTCCCGCTGGGCATGCCAAAAAATATTGTTGGCATTAAAATCCTTCGGTTGGGCCAGAGCGGGCCTTTGGGATTTGGCCCAAACGGCTGCATCCCAAAAAGGGTGACTAACACGGGAATCTTTTTCGAACCTTAACAGTTCGTTAAGTAAGAAGGAGTTCCAGGTTAGTTTTGGACAGAGAGTGTCAAATGCAAAGGTTTTATCGAAAATAACGTCAATGACTTCGTGCAGACTTTCGATAACACTTGCTGAAGGCTTTCGACGAGCCTTGTCGAATATTTCGACGGAAAGTTAACTTAAAGTACAACACCAAAATTGAATCGACGATGTCGTACTATACTGTAGGACACGATGTCGAAATTTAATCGACGACACTGGACGGGGGAAATGTAGGACAAGACACCAGAATCGAATCGACGGCACTGGACAGGATGGGTGAAGGGTGCAACATCGGAATTGAATCAACGGTATTGAACCTAGTGAGTAGACACCGGAATCTAATCAACGACCCCTAACTAGGATACGAAACTCATCGGAATCGAATCTACGACAGGAGTCTAAAAGTTACAGCTAAGTTAAGAGCTAATTGAAAGATAAAAACTTGTTTGTTGTGTGTATCTTCTTCGCTGAACGACCTTAGGTATTTATAGGCTGCTCTGGCAACCGTTGAACGGTTACTGCCGTGGGTGCTGTGTCCTTTTTGATAACTTTGTGAATAATGCCTCTGACGATTTCTCAACTTTTTGCGTCTTTTCCTATCTCTTTTTGGGATTGCCGTCAATCTCTATAACTGCCTCAATCGTGGCTTCTTCCACGCGCCTTTTTTTTTCTCAACTCTGGGGAAAGTGTCGCCAAAATTACTCTCACACGTAGCATCTCCTTGACTGGTCTCGGCCTGGCTCTCGTATACCTATCTGTAGCTAATCACATCCCTGCCTCGTGCACGCCACGTGACCCGTAGGTCAACTTTTTGATGTCAACAGGACCTTAAACTTGAATTAATATAAAAGATAAAAGGTTTTTTACTGTGTTATTCATTCGTACAATCATGAGAATAATCATTGCATTAGTGTCACAATTATTTTCGATGCATCTCGCGGGTCAAGCCAAAAAGAAATTAGGGTTTTGACGTCATAAATATCTCAAGAACCCCCTTTTTCTTTCCTCATAAATATTTTGGCAATGATCACAACACTCATGCTTTTGACATGAGTCAAAGAGTTTTGTGTCCCCCGTACGATGCGGGGAATCGAACAACTGGTGTCATCGGCACCTCCCACTGTCGTAAACCTTGAAGTGATGCTTGTTAGTGTCAACATAGTGAATGAGTGATGTAGAGGGTAATAGAAAACTAGATCCCTTAGAGTGGTATCATGACGGTTTGTCCTTTCAAAACATAGTTCTGAAGGCGAGGTTGGTCTCCCGTGTACAAACTAGTTAGAAGCTGATGCCGCTCTCCTAATAAGGTCATGACAAGCCGAAAACAGTTGTAGTGCGTAGAATATTATGCTTTCGTTCAATACAAAGGATGCCCAAGTTAAAATGTGTGTGGTATGACTCGATACGGTAAAGGTATTCGCATGAGTATTCCATGGGACAACTAAAGAAAAAGGACTGGCTTGGCTAGAACGACTCACCAGGCGCCCCACGAGATGTTCTGCGACCAAGGAATCTCTGAGCCAGTAACACTTTCATCTTGCATCGTCCATCTCTAGAACGTTTTGATTTGTGATTCTGTGAAAATAAATAAGCAATGCTACATCCTAGCCTACTCAATTTTAAAGCGTAAAACGACGAAATGAAGTAAAAACCTTGCTTGGGCCAAATGAATGCAAGTACCTTGCTTATGAGAATTGGGCTGGGCTGACAAAAATATCGCTTAACAGGAACTTTGGAGTAGACCCGTCATATGGGTAAGTTGAATCCGGTTATAAATGTCCGATCCAAATAAATCCATTTTTATGATCCATTTATTACAATGCAAATCAAGTGATTCGTACTCGATTTGATCCGTGCTAAGCACATATCCTGACCCGATCATATTTCTAAAACACTTTCATATTTAATATAATCTATGAAAACTTATACCCAAACTGAAATGAGAGTGCATGGTAAGTGAGCGCGAAATCGAGTGAGGATAAGAGAGTTATAGAGGTGGGTTGGGTCTAAGTACGTTGTAAATCTATTTACAACCTATTTGACACTCACATTATGTTTAAACCCATTTATGACCAAGATATTGAATATAACTAACTCATTTAACAACTCAACCTACCGTATATAGATTAATAAATGTTTTTATAATTCATTTCATCAGATCTACTTTGGAGAAACCCATCGACATGGCCAATGGTCGATTTGTAAAATCGGGAACAGCGATTTTAATGGCCGAGCGCATGCCCGTGGCCATGCGAAGGATCGGAGCCATTCCGGGGTCGTCCTTTGGAGCTCCGCTGTGGTTCAATTTTTGCCCATATTCTTTTGGGAGTTCACTTTGCAACTTCTTCAGGTTGTTGATTCGGCCATTGCACACAATCTTTTTTAGTTTTTATCACTTGCGCTTAAATGCTGGACCCCTAATTGAAAATGGACTTATCACCAACACCCCAACAACCACCCCCCACAACCCCTCTCAAAACAAAGTTTGAGGCCCAATTGGAGGATCGCTTGTTTAGACCAGTTAACAAGGAATGGCATCTGAAATTCAATAAAGTGTTGATCATTTCGGTTTGTGCAATTAAAATATTAATTTTTCAATAACTCTGATCCAATCAAGTAATGTTACTAAACCAAAAGGTCACTGGCGATATTCATATACATTAAAAAAAAACCTTCTTAATTCTTATTTGTAGAATGAATGTTCCTAGTCCTATACTAATTGCGAAATTCTACCGCTTATCGATAGTTTGATTAGAGGTGATCAATGGGCCAACACAATATCGGGTCAAAATTTGTATCCCGAGACTGCTAATGAGCAAAATGAGTTTGATGGCTACACGGGCATTGCTCGGGCTCTACTAGGCCGGGTTGGATCCAATAATAATATGCTCTTGCCCAACAAGAGCCTCGAGTGTCCTCGTTTTCTCTAATAAGGGTCTAAAATTAATTTTATATAAAATAAGAGTCTGAAGTAATCAGATCGTCTTAAATAATGGCCTGAAGCAGATTTTATTTTAAATGAGGGCCTACAGTGACCATATCAGTCTAAAAAAATAAAAGATCCGACCTCACCGGCCGAAGGGCATTTCATCCTCTTTCCGTCGCTGGACATTGCCGAGCCAATGGACATCACCAGACTCAGGGTATGGCCGCCTTGACTAGGGGGTTGACCCTCAACAGATCAGGTTGCCCCTTGAGGCGAACAAACATATGAGCCAGTGCCATTACAATAGGAAAACTTGAAGAAAAAGATGAGAGGAGGTGTGGAAAGGACGGGAGTAAGAGGAGAGGAAGGAGAGTGTGTGAGAAAAGTTGCATCACTGCGGGTATTTCTGGCGAGGGTGGGAAACCCCCGCCCCTCTCTCTCTATAGCTCTCTAGCTCTAGGCATAAAAAAAGCCTAGACCTCTCGCTTTTCTATAATTCGAGTCACCCATGATGCTAAA
Organism: Rhodomyrtus psidioides; assembly: GCA_021437785.1. Classification (NCBI taxonomy): domain Eukaryota; kingdom Viridiplantae; phylum Streptophyta; class Magnoliopsida; order Myrtales; family Myrtaceae; genus Rhodomyrtus; species Rhodomyrtus psidioides. Next base: position 188,353 of record JAILYB010000272.1, on the reverse strand, counting down.
ATTGTGATGATCAAAACAATTAACACCATGTCCCGCATATCTTATGGACTTTACATTGCCATGACAAATCTAAAATCAATGAACACGAAGAACTCATACCTATCCATGCTACAGAAGGCACAAATGAACATGGAGAGAAGAAAATTGAGATGGATCTTGAAGCAGAGTTTTCAAGTTTGGCTCTTGATGTTATCGGCCCTGGCGTCTTCAATTATGACTTTGGTTCAGCCACAAAAGAGTCGCCCGTGATCAGGGTTTTGATGAGTTGTGAGTCTTATGACTAGTCGTCTTCCATTAGCGGCATTCATTTTGTTTAATCTCTCAAAGATGCTTCCTTCTTGTGTATACTGATCTCAATTCTATCGCAGTTAGAAACCTATAAAAACTTGAGGCTTCACAAATTTGTCAGTTAGAACTTTGTTTTCTTGTGTGGCTATGATTTTACTGCCGTCAATATTAGAATAATGACGCATTGAATTCGCATAGAAGAAATTGCCAATACGATTCACTGCAGCAAGTTAAGTATCCAATCGACAATTGTTAGCTTCAGTTGGCAACCACAACACAGAACTGAGAAATTGATGGCACAGATTCTAATTTGCAACGTGAATCTAGAGAGAGAGAGAGGGAACATCATTCAAATACGAGAAAAGATCCCTTAACACTTCTTGTGATTTGTCACCTATGCTCAGCTAAGTTGAAGCTATACACGATTTGTGGCCATTTGTCACTGTGCTCATCTAATCTACAGAAAAGTGAATATACATGATGATGGGAGCTCACTTTTTTCCAGATAGATGTTGGTGGCTAACTGAGAATGCTGTTGCCATTCTTAACTTCGCTGAAAAGGCCAATAGTTAAATTCACCACTGCAATTTCTTGTCCTGCAAATTCTTCAATGCAATGCCCTGAAACTGCAAGTGCATCGAACCAACAGGCTGTCCCTGCACAAGGCCAAGCTTACCGTATAATACAATCAGAAAGTCAAAAAGAAAAGGCACAACTTAGTTAAGATACATGCATGGAAATGAGACCAGCAAATCATATTGCTGATCCAATTAAAGAAGACAGTAGTTCAGGTGGTGATTCTGCAGCTGGCCTTTGCTATACTCTTGAAACTACAGGTGCATATATACCGCTGGGGATTATCTGCAATATATGTGCACTTCTTGGGTGACAAGGCAGATATAAGGCAAGGTATGTTGAAAACTCTAATGTCTGATGAAGTTGGTTACTTGCATTTCATGTTTGATTGCATGTATCTCCTGTCTGCGACAAGGTGTGTGGAAAACTCTCATGTTTGATTCTGATAAGAAAGAATGATTAAGAGAGAATGGTATTGTTCTCTAATAATGGTGTATCAAACAATGTACATGAGAAGCCCTTATATAGGCTTAGAAGAGGTAAAGAGCTTAGTGCTCTTCCTATGTGGGACTAAAGAGAAAGAAAGAATGTAAGAGAAAGCTATAAGACTACAAGGCTATACAAGTATGTCTAACACCCCCCCTCAAACTCAAGGTGGATCAAACAACGAGAGTTTGGAAAGAAGAAATTTAAAGCGTTGTGATGTAAGAGCCTTCGTAAAACAATCTGCAAGTTGATTCCCAGTTCCAACAAAAGGAAGAGAAATAGTGCGAGCTTGAAGATGATGACGAGTCAGATGACAATCGATCTCAATATGTTTTGTACGCTCATGAAAGACTGGATTTGCACCAATATGGATGGCACTCTTGTTGTCACAGTGTAGAGGAGTGGGATCCGGAAGTGAAACACCCATGTCAGCAAGTAAGCGGCGAAGCCAAACAATCTCAACGGTAGTGTCAGCCATAGCACGATACTCGGACTCTGTAGAGGAGCGTGAGACAATTTGTTATTTCTTGGCACGCCAGGAAATAAGAGAATCGCCAAGAAAAATGCAATAGCCAGTGATAGATTTGCGATCAGACACATTGGAAGCCCAATCAGCATCAGAATAGGCACGCAACTTGAGAGCAGAAGAAGATGGCAGAAATAAGGAACGCGATAAAGTGCCTCGGAGATATCGCAAGATCCTCAGAACAGCAGCATAATGAACTGTGCGAGGAGCAGCAACAAACTGACTGACAACATGAACAGCATAAGCAATGTCGGGTCGGGAGATAGTAAGATATACAAGGCTGCCAACCAAAGTTCGATAGCGGGTCACATCAGAAAGAGGCTCCCCGTCATCCGAGCAGAGCTTCTGATTCAGCTCAATAGGAGTAGCAGCAGTGCGTGCATCCGAGAGAGCAGCCCTAGAGAGAATATCAGCAGTATATTTTTTGTTGAGAAATAAGGATACCACGTGAACTGCGAGCAATTTCAAGCCCAAGAAAGTAGCGCAGTGGTCCAAGATCCTTCATGGCAAAATGTTGCTAAAGGTGCCGCTTGGTATGTTCAATATGGTCGCGATCATCTCCAGTGATAACCATATCATCAACGTAAAGAAGAAGAATAGTGCAACCAGCAGAAGAGGTATGAACAAACATAGCATGATCAGCCTCGCTTTGAGTAAAACCAGCAGATCGAATAGCATCACTGAACTTCTCAAACCAAGCACGAGGAGCCTGTTTAAGACCATAAATAGCCCGTCGCAAGCGGCAAACCTGTCCAGAAATATGACCAAGACCAGGTGGAGGTTGCATGAAGATATCCTCTTGAAGATCCCCATGAAGAAAAGCATTCTTGACATCAAGCTGAAAGAGGGGCCAATTACGAATTGAAGCAATAGCTAGTAAAGCTCGGACAGATGTCATCTTTGCTACGGGAGCAAACGTCTCCTCATAATCAATGCCATACTCCTGCGAGAAACCTCTGGCAACCAGACGTGCTTTGTAACGTTCAATACTGCCATCAGAACGGGTTTTAATCTTATATATCCATCGGCATGATACCAAGGAGCGGCCTGGAGGGAGAGACACAAGCTCCCAAGTACCAGTACTTTCCAATGCCCTAAGCTCCTCAGACATAGCTTGACGCCACTCAGTATGCTGAACTGCCTCACGATAACTAGTGGGTTCTTGTACAGCATGAACAGCAGCCAAAAAAGAGCTCAACTCAGTAGAATAAGAAGTAGAAGCAACATACCGAGTAGGCGGACGTCGATCCCGAGGAGGATTACGGCGTGGCTCTAGAACTGCAGAATCATCGAGGGCAGGTAGAGTAGGAGGTACAGCAGAACGGGTAGGAGAAGATGGGGACGGTGGTGATATATCTGGTTCCGAGGTGAAAGCAGAATAAGGAGGATCAGGAAAAGGATCAACAGGGAAATCCATAAATGGAACATGGGTCGAGACATGAGGTGTTACATTTGTAGGGAAGAAGGGAACGTGTTCATGAAAGGTAACATTGCGAGAAATACGTATACGTCGCGCATTTGGGTCATAACAGCGATAACCCTTGTGCTCGGTGCTGTAACCCAAGAATGCACACGAGATGGAGCGAGCGGTGAGCTTCGTACGTTCGGTGGGTGGAAGAATGACAAAACAAGTACACCCAAAAACTCGAAGATGATTATAGCTGGGAGATCGAGAATAGAGACGCTGGAAAGGGGTGTCTTGATGAAGAACAGACGAGGGTAGGCGGTTAATTAGATGAACAGCTGTGAGAAGTGCCTCAGCCCAGAACTCAGTAGGAACAGATGTCCCAAGTAAGAGAGCGCGAGTGGTATCTAAAATATGACGGTGCTTGCGTTCAGCAACCCCATTCTGAGCTGGAATCCCAGGACAAGATAGTTGAGGAAGTGTACCATCGCTGGCCAAGAGGGAACGAAAAACAGTAGAAAGATATTCTCCTCCCGAGTCTGAACGAAAAACTTTGATTTTTGTATTAAATTGGGTGGAAATCATGGTAGTAAAAGACTGATATATGGAAAAGAAATCACTGCGTTGACGCATAAGATAGACCCATGTGTAACGAGAGTAATCATCAATAAAAGAGACATAATATTTGAAACCACTCTTTGAACAAAGTGGGGCAGGACCCCATACATCAGAATGAATAAGATCGAAAATTGCACTAGATCTAGAGTTACTAATAGGAAAAGGCTTAGCAGATTGTTTGGCCAAGGGACATACAGAACATGGAGGAAGATTACCAGAAGAAACAGGACCTAAAGCACCTCGTTGATGAAGGACGGTGAGACGAGAAGAAGGAATATGTCCGAGACGTTGATGCCATCGGGCAAGATCAATGGTAGCCAACACAGGAGAAGGAAGAGAAGAAGTTGGAAGGTGGAGATGCTGCATAATATAGAGTCCGTCCCTTCTACTACCTCTCCCAATCATCCGACCACTCAAACGATCCTGAAGATGGAGTGGCTGCAGCAGTGTTTCCTGTAGATGAAGAAGTTGTAAGAGTGCTGGAATCGGGAAAAGACCCAAGCAAAGAAGGGTTCAATCGAGCAAGCTGTGCTTCAAGGGCAGCAATCCGATTATCCGTAGAAGAAGAAACCAGAGTAATAGGTCGAGAGTGTGGAGATGTCACAGAATACTGAATAGAACGCGGTGTTGCTGAAGGGCGTGAAGCTTCCTTCTTCTTTTGCCAACAGTGTGGCTCCTCATGTCCAAGACGGTGACAATAAGTACATAAAAGGCGGCGAGAGCCACGTGCAGAGGGAGGTCGTGGTGAAGCAGCCAAAACAGCAGGCGGAGCACGTGGTGGAGCAGCTAAAACAGCAGCGGAATCAGCAACTGCAGAGGAGGAAAGTAGACCCAGACGAGTTTCCTCAGACTGCAATTCTTTGATAGCGTCAAGGAGGGACGGTCTAGGAGAGCGATGGAGAAGCTGGCTGCGAACACCTTCATAAGGAGAGCCAAGCTTCATAAGGAAAGTATGTAGACGGTGTCTATCTTGAGTTTGAAGCCGAGTAGATGGACACCTAGTACAGTTCAAGCATGTCGAGCAAAGAACAGGAGCAAGAATATCTAATTGACTCCAAAGGGAATGCATATAATTGTAAAAGTCTCGAATAGAGCGAGACCCTTGCGTAGCACAGTAAATTTCTTGCTCCAACTGATAAACCCGAATGTCCCCGGTCTGAGTAAACATCTCGGCGAGCTGATCCCACAAACATTTCGCTCCAACAATATGAGAAAATTGTGGGCGAAGAGCAGGATCAATAGAGCCAAAAAGAATAGCCCATGCCTTCCGATCAGCAACTGTCCATGCTCGAATTTCAGCGGTACGCTTTACAACCGCCTCAGATGAGGCACTTTCCTTAAGAGCATCAGGACATAGACGGAAACCTTCAACATGCTCAAATAAATCGCGGTAAACAAGAGCCGCCATTGCCGATGGTTTCCAAAGTGAATAGTTTGAACCATCAAGCTTGACATCTATGCGGTCACTAGAATCGCCCATGACAACAGAAAAATCACTAGCGAAGCTAGAAAAGTGGGTTGAGGTGGGAAAGCTGATCAAAAGGATCGAAAGACACAAATTAGAGACGCTAGCAAAGCTGGGTGACGGCTCAATAGCCCAAAACGCATTATCTTAATTTCTGATGCGGAAGATCCAATTTATGGCAACCGCAGAGCATACTTTTAAAAATAATGAGCTCATTATCTTAATTTCTGATGCGGAAGATCCAACTTGTGGCAACCGCAGAGCATACTTTTCAAGACAATGATCTTGGCTCTGATACCATGATAAGAAAGAATGATTAAGAGAGAATGGTATTGTTCTCTAATAATGGTGTATCAAACAATGTACATGAGAAGCCCTTATATAGGCTTAGAAGAGGTAAAGAGCTTAGTGCTCTTCCTATGTGGGACTAAAGAGAAAGAAAGAATGTAAGAGAAAGCTATAAGACTACAAGGCTATACAAGTATGTCTAACAGATTCCACTTAGGATTATCTTCAGTAATCATGTTTGATCACATGAGTTAACTCCATATATCTGCAATATAAGTGGAAAGATACTATAAGAGAATTGAGATGTTCCTATAAATTCAAGTTGAAGTTGACTGCTCTTCTCTGTAGAGTCTATGCACCGTCGCTCTTTTGATTTCCTTATATATTTGAAGGCAGTGAAAGTACGTAGGCATTCGAGCTCATGTGTTCTGCATCATTAAACTTAGCGCACGTTTGAGGGATCATTAATAACATGCCATATACTCAGCTTTAATATTGACATGGTTGCATTCAGCTTCGTGACGGGGAGCGCCTCAACTGGCTTGATGCTGTTCTTGGAAAATTTTTTGGCAAGTCTGATTCAGAAGCCCTGGCAAATGAAGTCCTGGAGAAGACTAATCCTTTTGGTATTTCTGAAGCAACCGTTACTCCTCACTTGCGTTTGGGTCTACTGGAAGTACTGCGATGGTTCTTACACAGCTTCAGTATCTCCTGCCTGACAGTTATGGGGGATGTTATTTTTTCTCAATGCTGGATATTGCTTTTTCTCCAGCTCTAATTCTTTTTCGATGCTGGATATTGCTTTTACTAAGTCATCGCAGGCAGTAGAGTAATTACTTTGTGTAACAAGTTGGGAGCCTTTGATGTTTATGCCCCAACTTGAGGGGGAGTGTTGAAAGGGTAGTTTAGTCTTTTCTATAATTAGTGAGCCCTAATGCTCACTATATATATAGATGATGTAATCTGAGAATTGTGAATGACGATTATCTTTTTTATCGCATCTCATTAAGGTAATTCGGAGACAATTCCAACATACTTGTCATTTTACTTCTTTCTCTTTTTGGTTATAGCAGTTAGGCACACCGCAATAGTAGTCCTGGCATGCATGGATGACATGAAAGCAGGAGAAGTAATCCCAGCTTGACACCTCAACTAGTTGGTTGTAATCATCGTCAAGCTCTAACTGTAGAACTGACTGTTTTCCAGGACGGCTTAGCCGGTCTTTGCTGCCTGGTCTAAGAAAATCACTTCGCTATGGCAAATACACTCTGTAGTTTCTTGGGAAGGACTTTGCTTGCAGTACAGTAATGCACATAGCATCTGGCTCCTCACAAATGTCAATTCTTCCCGGGACAGAACCACCAGCTATTAGGATCCTGACTGCATCTCAGGAGAGAGCTATTTCGCATGAAGAAAGTCGGCGGCGCTCCTACGGCAGCGAAGAGGAGTTGCTAGGATGGCGATGGCGGAGATGGCTGCGTTGTGGCTCTTTCTAAAAGACCGACGTTGGAGTGAGGCGAGGGAGGCAAAGGCATGAGAGAGGCGAGTCTCACTATTTCAGTCACCCTAGAAATTAACAAAAATAAAATAAATAATAATAATAATAATAATAAAAACAAAGAGGACTAGGGTTTACAATAATTTCATTTACTTTCGTACATTCACATATTGTTCACATGATATATTTTTTCTATTATTACTACTTACAAATTTATTTTCTTTAAAGGTAGGACCGATTCACAAGTTACCTCTGAAATCGACTGGTTTGGTTCCTAGTTCCAAAAATCGAAAACTTGACTCTGATATAATCGGTCAATCTCATCCTATAACCAACAGGCCACCCCGTAAATTGCCATGATAATCATTGCGAGAGGGACACAATGAATCTAGCTGTCCCCGCATTTAGTATAACAAAGGAGCTCAATAGCACAATCCATGCAATTTTAATATCTTCCTTCTCGTCCCCGACGCTCAATTCATTGTCAGGAGTTGCAATCGACAAATAGTGTTCCACAGTCGAGACTAGCTGACTCGCAATGGAACGCTCCTATCGTAAGAACAGGACTGGTTCTACTTGTTTGGGTTATTTGAAGCTCTTTGATCGCATGTCGGGGCATCATCGCCATGAAGCACCAATGACATTTCTCATGGTACATCTGGCATTTTATCATTGATGAATCCTCGAGGAATTGCTTAATCGGAGGAATGGACTGCAAATGGATGCTAAACTTCGGTGGGTTTCAACGCACGTACGATGCTCGGTCGATCAAGTGTGAATGACTCTTGTCAATAAGTTTTGAGGTTTTCATATACATGCAACTCACGTATTTGCAGGGTCGTCTACGCGATTCGTGTTCGGTTCGGGATGATTTCATGTTCGGTTCTAGAGGCAAAGTAAAGATATGTTCGACTTAAAAATAAAAGTGCGTCGCAAACTTCATTCAGCTGGTCCTTTTTGTCTTTTTCTTTTTTGAAGAGATTTGAATCAGCCAATACTTTGTGCACATATTGATTTTTTTTTTCCAGGCCCACGTATGACAATCCTGATCCAGAGTATGCTAGACACGAACGGCACTCACATGGTACGCTTTGTAATTTCAAGCAAGGATAGTCAAGGCCGGCTTCCTGGCTCTGCATAGGCCCATTTCGAGTGGGGAAAGTATAATAGTTTCTTCTTGGCATGTTTGACTTTGATCAATTAAAAAATTAGAGGGATAAAAGCGCAGCAAAATCCTAAAACTTATTGCAAAAATATAAATTGAGTCAAAACCTTCAAGTTGTGGAATTGGTACAATTAAACCCATTCGTTAATCTTGTTCAATTTGACTGATGGAACTCGCTCATGTAACTTTTTCTATTAGCGTACACGGGCAAGAGCCACATTTGATTGATTATTAAAAGAAAACGATTAAACATATTTAAAAATGGAAAATAAGAGGATAAAGATATAAAGAAATAAGAAAGCTGACAGTTTAAGGGGGAAAAAAAAGAGTCCAGCTTGCAGCTCGAGCTCCGTCTAGCTTGCGATCATGGCCACCCGAGCTTCCTGAAGCTTGGCTATTGTCGCTTGAGTCTCTTTGAGCTCATGCTCATAGTCGCTCGAGCTTGCAAGCTTTTTCAAGCTTTGCAGCAATGGCAAATCGAGTTTCATTTGAACTTGGCCACGGTTGCTCTAGGTTCTTCGAATGTGCAGTCACAATTGCTTGAGTCTATCCGGTCAACCTTTATCAGAAATTGAACACAAACATCGATAATCTTTCGAATATGCCCTGCAATTTTTGAAAATGTTTCGAATTCCATTCGTCCATGTCAGCAATTTCTGGATAAATTTGGCTATAAGGACTAAATTGGCAAAAGATTTAGGACTCAATCGGCATAATTATGATATTTATGACCGATATGACCAAAGTGCAATAAAATTACGAGGAGTGCAATCCAAGCACACAAGTGAACAAAAAGCCAAGTCTCGAACAACGTCTGCCGTTATTACGCATGGATCAGCACCCAATTCTTTACCTTAAAAGCGAAAGGAGGCCAACTCTGCATATCAGTACAAACCAGAGACTGAAGAACTGAACACAGGTAAAACATGAATACTGGAAACTAAGAGCCATAACTTCTCGGTATCTTTTGGCAAAATGCCTAGAGCAAAGACAATTCTGTTGGAGCCATGCGTGAATCAATTCTGCTGTATGTTTTGTCCTTATGCTATTCAATTGGGTTTTACTTTTGTTATTTTAATCAAGTAATAATGATAGGGGTTGCAATGTTGTAATTATGATAGGGGTGGCAAGTTTCATTAGGGATTGATTAGTTTTATTAGGGGTTGGTTGTTTATTATTAGTCTAAGAAGTGGGTGTTGCAGGTTGCAAGTGTAATTGTGGTTTCAAAAAGGGTGTTCCCTTGCTACGTGTATAAAACTGGTTCTGCAACCAAGAAATGATATGAATCCTTTTTCTCATTCTATCATCTCTCTTCATCTCTCTCCCTTTTTGCTACGCAACTTGAAAGGCTTCTCTTTGAAGCTTGAAGTTTGAGAAAATATTGCTGAACATCTCTCAGCAACAACAGTGGTATCAGAGCTCTTCTGAAGGATCTTAAGGGACTGTGAAGTGAAGATAAGCGTGCGTGATGGAGGCGGGTTCAAGTGGTTTCTCTGCTATGGCTACTCCAGTCTTTACTGGGAAAATTATCAAGCTTGGGCCGTCAAGATGACAGCATTCTTGGAGGGTCATGATTTATGGGAGGCTGTGGAGAACAATTATGAGGTTGCTCCACTTCCAAACAATCCGACCATGAATCAGATAAAGTACCATAAAGAGAGAACCACAAGGAAGGCCAAGGCAAAGTCTTGCCTGTACGCTGCTGTCTCAGCCCCAATCTTCACAAGGATCATGAGATGTGATTCTGCGAAGGCAATATGGGATTTCTTGAAGACTGAATACGAGGGAGATGAGAAGATAAGAAGCATGAATGTGCTGAATCTCTTGAGGGAGTTTGAGAGACATCAAATGAAGGATTCAGAGTCAGGGAAGGAATATTCTGATAGGCTGATTGAGATAGCCGAAAAGATCAGAGTCTTGGGGACTGACTTGAAGGATGAAAGGCTGGTTCAGAAGATCCTAGTGTCTCTTCCAGAGAAGTTTGAAGCTACCATAGCTTCTTTGGAAAATACAAGAGACATAGCTGACATAAAGCTTGCAGAATTGTTAAGTGCCTTGCAGGCACAGGAGCATAGAAGAATGATGAGAAGAGAAGAGCACGTAGAGGGTGCACTGCAAGCTAAAGTGAAGCTTAATGATGGAGGCAAAGGGAAGAAATGGAATCAATCAAAAGGGAATGCACGTGACTCCAAGTTTGAAGCAAAAGAAGGAAGTTCTAGTGGGTATGGCAACTGGAAGAAGAATAAGAAACCTTGTCAACATTGTGGTGGAATTAATCACCAGTCCTTTAGATGCTGGAGAAAGCCTGATGTCAAGTGCAGAAGATGTCACAAGTTTGGTCACATGGAAGCTATTTGCAAAGAGAAAAATCATCAACAAGCAGGAGAATCACAGATTGCAGTAAATGAGACTGAGGAAGAACACTTGTTTGTAGCTTCCTGTTCTGGCTCTTCTGTTGTGAATGATGCATGGCTGGTGGATAGTGGCTGTACAAATCATATGACTGGCAATTTGAAGCTGTTTAGGAGTCTAGACAGATCAGTCAGGTCCAAAGTCAGAATTGGCAATGGACAGTATATTGAAGTGCAAGGGAATGGTACAGTGGCTATTGAAGGAAATCAGGAGGTGAAGCTGATAAATGATGTTCTCTTTGTGCCAAAGGTTGACCAGAATCTGTTGAGTGTTGGTCAATTAGTTGAGAAGGGCTATAAGGTGAAGTTTGACGGGAAGGAATGCCTTATTGATAATGCAGATAGCAAGGAAGTGCTGAGAATACCAATGAAGGACAAATGCTTTCTATTCAAGCCACAAGAGATGCAACAAATGGCTTTGAAGTGCAAAGAAGAAAATGCAGAGCTATGGCATAAAAGGCTTGGGCATGTTCACAGGAAGAACATGTTGTTTATGCAGAGGAATAGTTTGGCAGATGACTTGCCAAGTTTGGAGGAGGAATTTTCACAGTGCAAAACTTGTCTTCTGGGCAAGCAAGCCAGATTACCTTTCAAAGGAGGAGGCTGGAGAGCACGTGAGAAGCTGCAATTAGTCCACACAGATTTATGTGGACCTATGTCAGAACCATCTCTCACCGGTAGCAGGTATTTCATTACTTTCACAGATGATATGACTAGGATGAGCTGGATTTATTTTCTGCAAGCCAAGTCTGAAGTTGCTGATGTGTTTGTAAAGTTTAAAGCCTTAGTTGAAAATCAGAGTGGGAAGAAAATTCAAATGCTCAGGTCTGATAATGGTACTGAGTATACTGCCCACAAGTTTAAGTTAAATTGTGAGCAAGCAGGCATTGTGCAGCAGTTCACTGCTCCCTATTCACCTCAACAGAATGGGGTCAGTGAGAGGAAAAATAGAAGCATTATGGAGATGGCTAGATGTATGATGCAGGAGAAGATGTTACCTAAGAAGTTGTGGGCCGAGGCAGCTAATACTGCAGTGTTCTTGTTGAACAGATTGCCCACAAAGGCCTTAGAGAGGTCAACACCTTTTGAAGCCTGGTATGGTGTTAGACCTTCTGTGAAGAATTTGAAGATTTTTGGGTGTTTGTGTTATACTCATGTTCCACAGGTCAAGAAGGATAAGCTGGATCAAAGAGCTGAGCCTGGAATCTTCATTGGGTACAGTCTCCAATCAAAGGCTTACAGGATTTTTCAGCCTATGACAGGAAAGGTGACTGTAAGCAGAGATGTTTTTTTTCTAGAGGAAGAAGAGTGGAATTGGACAGAAGAAAAGAATGTAGGACAACATCAATCTGCAGAACAACCTACAACAATTGTACAAGTTGATGAAGTTGTGGATGGATTGGAAGATACTATGGATGGTCTTCCAGTAAGAGGCACAAGGTCACTTGCTGAAATTTATGAAAGAAGCAATGTGGCAGTGCTTGAACCAGCTAACTTTGTGGAAGCTAATAAGAATCAGAGATGGATTGCAGCAATGCAGGAGGAGTTGGAAATGATTCAGAAGAACCATACATGGGAGCTTGTTGATAGACCATCTGATAAGAACGTGATTGGGGTTAAGTGGGTGTTCAGAACAAAACTTAATCCTGATGGTTCTGTCAATAAACACAAAGCCAGACTGGTTGTGAAAGGTTATGCTCAAAAATGGGGAGTAGACTATTCTGAGACTTTTGCTCCAGTTGCAAGACTTGATACAATTAGGCTACTATTAGCTGTTGCAGCAGAGAATGAGTGGCCTATATTTCAGTTAGATGTCAAGTCTGCATTTCTGAATGGAGAGCTTGAGGAGGAGATTTTTGTTGAACAACCTGAAGGTTTCAGTATCAAAGGGCAAGAAGAGAAGGTATACAGATTGAGGAAAGCTCTATATGGACTGAAGCAGGCTCCAAGAGCTTGGTATGAGAAGATAGACAGATATTTGCAAGATTTTGGCTTTGTAAGAAGCTTGAGTGAATTCACTCTTTATGTCAAGAGGGTGAATCACAGTGTTGTAATTCTGTCACTCTATGTAGATGATTTGTTGGTGACGGGGAATGATGTGGATCTGATAGAAAGGGTGAAGCAAGGTCTGTTTGCAGTTTTTGAGATGTCAGACTTGGGAAAGATGACTTATTTCTTGGGTCTGGAAATCAAACAAGATTCACATGAGATCTTCATCTGCCAGAAAAAATACATGAAGGAAATTCTGAAGAAGTTTCAGATGGAAGATTGTAGAAGTGTCAGCACTCCTATGGCTGCTAAGGAGAAGCTGCAGAAGAATGATGGAACAGATGCAGTAGATGCTTCTATGTATAGAAGTTTGATTGGATGTCTCATGTATCTTACAGCAACTAGACCAGATATTCTATTTGCTGTGAGTGTTCTATCCAGGTTCATGAGTAGTCCGAGTCAGTTACATTTTGTAGCTGGAAAAAGGGTCTTGAGATACATCAAAGGAACATTGTTCTTTGGTGTGAAGTTTAGGAAAGGCCAGAAGTTTAAGTTGCAGGGCTTTTCTGATAGTGATTGGGCTGGCTCAGTGGATGACATGAAGAGTACATCTGGATACTGTTTTACTCTTGGTTCTGCCTGTTTCTCCTGGTGTTCCAAAAAGCAGGAAATTGTAGCTCAGTCCACAGCAGAAGCTGAGTTTATAGCAGCTACTGCAGCTGCAAATCAAGCTTTGTGGCTGAAGAAGATAATGAAGGATATGTTGTTGAATTCTGGTGATTGCATTGAAGTTTATGTGGACAATCAGGCTGCATTAGCAATATCATAGAACCCAGTTTTCCATGGCAAAACCAAGCACTTTAAGATCAAATTCTTCTTTCTGCGTGAAGTGCAACAAAGTGGTGAAGTTAAGTTGGTCTATTGTAGGTCAGAAGATCAACTTGCAGACATATTCACAAAGCCACTTCAAGCTGGAAGATTTGAATTGTTAAGAAAGAAAATAGGAGTTTGCAGCAGCAACTGATCCAATGAGGAGTTTGTTGGAGCCATGCGTGAATCAATTCTGCTGTATGTTTTGTCCTTATGCTATTCAATTGGGTTTTACTTTTGTTATTTTAATCAAGTAATAATGATAGGGGTTGCAATGTTGTAATTATGATAGGGGTGGCAAGTTTCATTAGGGATTGATTAGTTTTATTAGGGGTTGGTTGTTTATTATTAGTCTAAGAAGTGGGTGTTGCAGGTTGCAAGTGTAATTGTGGTTTCAAAAAGGGTGTTCCCTTGCTACGTGTATAAAACTGGTTCTGCAACCAAGAAATGATATGAATCCTTTTTCTCATTCTATCATCTCTCTTCATCTCTCTCCCTTTTTGCTACGCAACTTGAAAGGCTTCTCTCTGAAGCTTGAAGTTTGAGAAAATATTGCTGAACATCTCTCAGCAACAACAAATTCCCACCTAGCTGCATGCGGAACCGGGCAAAGATAAAACAAGAAGGGATCACCAATAATCTCGACAAGAGCACTTGCCATCCTTGAAGTGATGGAACCTTTTGTTGTCTCTAACAATTAGCTCCCTACCCACAATCTTGGACATGATCTTTACCGCGTTATGACAGTCGCCGCAGATCCGGAGGTTCTTGATTATTCTGAGAGGCGTCCTCGCAGGAGTGCTGATAAGTCCATAAGCTATCGCGAGCCGCTCGCTGTGATAGAGCAAGGCTTGCTCCTTTGCCTCTTGATCAATGTCGTGGTGTACATATCTCGTGTCTGGTACATAACCCCCTTCCTTCCCGCTCTTGTATTTCTCGTCGTCCTTGTAAAGAGTAGGATTCTTGAACTCGCTGATTCTGTTCTTCCCCTCGAGCATGTTGATTACGGCACGCCTCTTGGGTGGCGGTGTCGGGATCTTATTAGCTGTAGTGATCGAAGGATCAAGAGCCATCATCAACTCCTCAACATGGTCTTCAAGATCAAGATCGCCATGGATCCGTGCATAATTCTTCAATGCCTCCCAAACCTCCAATGTGGGCTCAAATGGTAGCTTTTCAACATACTCCATAACTTCTGAAAGGTGCCCAGGTTGACAGAGAACATCAATAAGCCCTAAATAATGCTCAATCCCAGGCTTAATCCCATGATCATTCTGCATCGACTCGAAATGTATAAAACCTTCTTCAATGGCACCTATACTGGCACATGCTGACAGAACTGCAAGAAAAGTCTGTTCATTTGGCTTCAATCCCAACTTCCTCATCTGCTCATACAACTCCAACCCATCGTCTCCTAACCCGTTGTACGCATATCCATTTATCATCAAATGCCACGAGTCAAAGGTCTTATCTAGCAGGTTGTCGAAAACTCTCCGAGCATCGATCATACTGCCACACTTCCCATACATTTCAAGCACCTTGTTCTTCATATGTAGGTCACCTCTACACGTTGACTGCAAAAAGTAATCATGCACCTTCTTCGCATTCTCAAGAGACTTAGACTTCCCACACGCATCGAACAACCAACTGAAGCAGTCAGCATCGGCTTTAACCCCCTCATTCAACAACTCTATGGCTTCTTTAACTTTCCCTCCTTGGCACAACTGTCTTAATTCAGCAATTGAAGGCCCAGGAGCAGGAGCTTCGGTCGCCTGATTCTCCGTCCCACGTGCTACAGATGCTTGCCGATGGTTCCACTGATTAGTACTTGGATTCAGCGGATTAGTTGGTTGCGGATACCCTTGATTTTGGTTGTTCCACTGATCAGGGCTCCTGGGCTGTTGCTGATAGTTCTGGTTCGGGGTGTTCACCCGAGTAGGAGGGCTCTGGTACTGACCATAGCTCTGGTTCTGGGTATTCCACTGACTAGGATTCTGCTGCCGAGGATAACCCTGTCCTGGAACTTGCTTATTCCACTGTTCGGGGCTTTGCTGTCACGCCCCAAACCCCAAGCATGCGACATCCCGATCAAATCGTCCCAAGGGTCATAAGGGATAGCGTCCCAGGTTCGCTACCGACCCACGACAGTTTATTACGCATGCGGAAACGGTTTACTCCCAGACAACATAAATTTGAACAGGGATACATTAGTAGGAGATAAATACCAAGACAGTTCACAAAAAGATCATCACACACATTAAATCAAACAAATGATGATAATTAACCCTATTGAGCTATAGCTGACATAAACAATCCCATACTTCGGGATAGCTCACTAAGACCTCAAAAGGGTATTCGGTCGGGTAAGGTTAACTTCCCATCTACTTCAAAAGATCACTCCTACCGCCAAACCATGGCGTCCACGGGCTTCATCCCTTGGGACCTGAAAAATGTTATCCCACGACGGGGTGAGAAATAAATCTCAGTGAATTAAGCCTAAGCTCGGTTAGGAAACTGATTCGCCCGAGGCATCCTAACAGCAGGCTCACAAACTCATACGATCACATAAAATACCCAACTATAGTCCCCATATACTAATCAATCACATGCATACTTATCAGTCTGCAGCCACACATAATGCAATGCTTGACCCAACTAAGCAGTGAAATAAGTCAATCACTCAAAACAAGCATCGCATCCACAAGTATGCACAGGACACCACACGAGTCCATTTATTAACGATGATCGTGCCAACGGCACCATGAGAGGATCTACGCGACTGGCGTGATTCCACCCTCATAAATAGTACGATCCCATACTCATCCGGACGAACCGGGCTACGCTCCTTTTCCCTCTCGGCAGCGGCTACTACAAGCGATTATTCCAGTGCACCCATTGCACGGTACGGCAAGTAGGCATCCCTATACGGGGCGTCGGTCCATCACAAGCTGCGACCGGCATCCGATCAGCCCTGTGCCCGTACTAACCGGCACGAGGCAGGACTGTCGTGCTTCTGGTAAGTCGTATGGTCCCACATGACTGGTACTGGTGTACTACTAGTACACTACGAACTTACCAGGAAAAACCCATCATCGTTCCGTCATATGACCACACAATGCACCCACCATAACAATCAATTTTAATTCTCTTTGATTTAGGCTGGATGCTCACACAACGTGCTCAAAGACTCGGCCCACGGCCATTTTCATGCTAAAGCATATTTCTTTGATTTTGCACACGGTCATATGCATATGCAGACTATCAATTAGATACTGCAATCACGGAACAAATAACTCTCAAATACATGTCAATTCATTCAATGAACATTTCAGGCATCCAATCATAAATAGGGCGATAAATCCCCAAGTAGCGATTAACACTCAATAGTAATTCCAGTCACACCATCAGCCTTCCAACGGGATAATCACACCGATAAAAATCATCGAACCAATTACGAGCATTTAATTTCATTTAGACAAGATAAAGCTCAATTCGAACAATAATCATTTATTAGCCCATTTAATTTATAATTGTCGATTGATCACCCGTCTTTAATCTATCGCACTCTCGCGTTAAATCAATCAATTTCAACTAATCACAATTAACCACAGATAATATAATTAATCACGCTAACTTAGTCGATTACGGTCATTTAACCTAAACCGGGGTTTCTAACTAGACCAACCGTAATCACTTTATGTTATTACCAAAATTACTAACCCAACTAACCCTAGGCGCAATTAGCGCCCTAACCAAGGTTTAGGGTCAACTCACAATTTATTTAAGCTCGGGCCGGCTCAAAATCAACAATGCGACGGCGGCGGCAACGAGCGACGACAACGACGGCGGCGACGGTTCTCGGCGATAAAACACGGTTAAGCCTCGGTTCCAAGGTTTCTCGAGAGGCGTCACGACCCGGCACCAACTAGGGTACGTGACGGAGGTCCGGCGAGGTGGCGGTGGCGACGGCGGAGCTCCGGCGAACTCCGGCGACCTAGAACAGAATTTTACAGCAGCATTAAAACAGAGGAACGAGGCTAAATGAGGCGGTTCTGGGCCCCACGGGCTGAGGCGAGGCCGGCCAATGCTCGGGGACTCACCTAGGGGTCAAAGGGGATCGGTTGGGGCCGGAGGAAGGCGGCGGAAGGCGACCAAAGGTGGCGGGACAGCAGTGAACAGCAGCGAACAGAACCGGCGAAAACAGAGAATTTCGCGCGCAGAAAACAGGGGTGGCTGTTCGGGGTTGATTCCGGGCCCCACGTGCGGCGACCGGCGACCACGAACTCAGGGGAACTCGTGAGGGGTTCTAGGAAGTCGTCGGTGGCGGTGGTGAGCGACGGTGGCGATCGGTTCGGGCGAAAACAGAACCAAACCACGACTTACTCCAAAACAGAGTACCGGCGGTTCCGTGGAGATTTGCGGTGGTTCCGGCGGCAACGACCGGCGAGCTGGCTTCGGGAAGGTGGTGAGGAGACTGAGGGACTTTAGTGAGGTGGTGGAAGGTTGTGGCGTCGCTCAAAACCGTCGGGAAGAGGAGGAAGATGGAGGAGATCGTTCGGTAGGGGAGGGGTGTTGTAGAAGAAGAAGAAGAAGAAGAAGAAATGGACGTTAGAGAGTGAATGAGTGGAGGGAGGTGAGTGAAGAAAATAATGAGGGAAAGGGGAAGTGAACGTTAGGAAAGGGAGGAAGAGAAAGAGAAAGGTGGGAGGGTGATGAGTGGGAGGGGGAGGAGGCAACGGCCATCACAATTCTCCCCCCCTTAGGAAATTTCGTCCTCGAAATTACAACACAGTTACAACTGCTCAAAAAGATATGGGTAATTACTCTTCATGGCTTCCTCGTTCTCCCACGTAGCTCCTTCGGTACCATGATATTGCCAAATCACCTTGACCAACGGAATCGTCTTGGTCCGGAGTACGTGCTCTTTCCTTTCCACAATTCTGACTGGTCGCTCCACGTATGATGCTCGCTCATCCAGATCAATCTCTTCATAACTCAGTACATGAGCGGGGTCAGGTTCGTACTTTCTCAACATCGACACGTGGAAGACGTTATGCACTTGAGCAAGTCTCGGCGGTAACGCAAGACGATAAGCTAGATTTCCAATCCGTTCCAAGATTTCGAATGGTCCAACATATCTTGGGCTCAGCTTTCCTTTCTTTCCAAACCGAGATATCCCTCTCATAGGCGATATCTTCAGAAAGACATGATCGCCTACCTGGAACTCCAATGGTCTACGTCTTCTATCGGCGTAACTCTTTTGGCGACTCTGTGCCGTCTTCAGTCTGCCTCTAATTACTTTAATTGCTTCCATTGACTGTTCCACTAATTCGGGTCCAGTGATCTTCCTTTCACCAACTTCTTCCCAGCAGACTGGCGTTCTACAAGCTCTTCCATACAAAGCTTCGAAAGGTGCCATCTTGATACTTTGCTGGTAACTGTTATTATAGGCAAACTCTACCAGATGTAACCGTTCTTCCCAATTGCCTTTGAAATCCAGTATACATGCCCTCAACATGTCCTCCAAGGTCTGAATGGTCCTTTCAGACTGGCCATCAGTTTGCGGGTGATAGGCCGTACTGAACTGTAGCTTCGTTCCCAGAGCAGTCTGTAGACTTTTCCAAAACGTGGCAGTGAACTTAGGATCTCGATCAGAAGTGATCGTTACTGGCACTCCATGTAACCTCACAATGTGCCTCACATACAGCTCTGCATATCTATCCAAAGCGAAGTCTTTTCTCACTGGAATGAAGTGTGCTGATTTCGTTAATCTATCTACTACAACCCAAATTGAATCATGGCCTCTCTGACTCCTTGGCAAACCCATCACAAAGTCCATTGTGATATGCTCCCATTTCCATTCTGGAATCTCTAAAGGCTGTAACAATCCTCCAGGTTTACAATGTTGCGCCTTGACTTGCTGACAAGTCAAACACTTAGCCACATACTTGGCTATATCCGCTTTCATGCCATTCCACCAATAGTGTTGCTTCAGATTCTGATACATCTTCGTACTCCCAGGGTGGATACTATAACTACTACGGTGTGCTTCCGATAAAATCTCCTCCCTTAAACTTTTGTCGGAAGGCACTACCAAACGTCCTCTAAACTTCAGTATCCCATCCTTGGCCAATTGGAAGTCGACTCTTCGTTTAGTTGAGTCTTCCTGAATGATCTTTTGAATAGTGGGGTCAGTAGACTGCAGGGTCTTGATCTTAACCTGAACTTCTGGCTCGATTCTCAAGGTAGCCACAAGACTCGACAAGCGACTTATTTCTAACTTGAAATCTGAGTCTCTAACTTGCTCAAGTAAACGCCATTCATGCATCTGTAATTGAGAAATCATTGATTTTCTACTCAAGGCATCGGCAACCTTATTCGCCTTACCCGGATGATACAAGATCTCACAATCATAATCCTTAAGTAGTTCCATCCATCGGCGTTGTCTCATATTCAACTCCTTCTGAGAGAACAGGTACTTCAGACTCTGGTGATCGGTATACACCTGAAAACTTTCTCCAATCAGATAATGTCTCCAGATCTTCAATGCAAACACGACCGCAGCCAATTCCAGGTCGTGCGTCGGGTAGTTCAACTCATGCGGTCTCAACTGGCGAGATGCATACGCTACCACTCTACTATGCTGCATCAAAACACAACCCAGTCCTCTAAGCGAAGCATCGCTATAAATCTCGAATCCTCCAGGACCAGATGGAATTGTTAGAACAGGAGCCGTAGTTAGCTTATGTTTAAGCTCTTGAAAACTACGCTCGCACTTGTCCGTCCATTCAAACTTCATATCCTTTTTCAGTAGCTTGGTCAAAGGTGAGGCTATAGATGAAAACCTCTCCACGAAACGTCTGTAATAGCCCGCCAATCCTAAGAAACTTCTGATTTCTGTAACTGTCGTCGGTCTTGGCCAATTCATAACTGCTTCAATCTTAGACGGATCCACGGCAATCCCTTCACCAGACACTACATGACCCAGAAATGCTACGCGAGTTAACCAAAACTCGCACTTGCTAATCTTGGCATACAACTGATGTACTCTTAGGGTTTCT
Organism: Rhodomyrtus psidioides; assembly: GCA_021437785.1. Taxonomy (NCBI): domain Eukaryota; kingdom Viridiplantae; phylum Streptophyta; class Magnoliopsida; order Myrtales; family Myrtaceae; genus Rhodomyrtus; species Rhodomyrtus psidioides. The sequence continues at coordinate 167,707 of JAILYB010000272.1, read as the reverse complement.
AACACAATCCTAAGATGTTGTTCATGATCTTCAGGATTCTTCGAGTACACCAGGATGTCATCTATAAAGACGATCACGAAACGGTCCAAGAATTCTCTGAACACTCTGTTCATCATATCTATAAAAGCAGCAGGAGCATTCGTCAAACCAAATGGCATTACAGTAAACTCATAATGTCCATAACGTGTCCTAAACGCCGATTTTGGTATATCTTCCTTTCTGATCCTCAACTGATGGTATCCCGTTCGTAGATCGATCTTAGAAAATATCGATGCCCCTTGCAACTGGTCAAACAAATCATCAATCCTCGGCAGTGGGTATTTATTCTTAATCGTCACTCGATTCAACTGTCTATAATCAATGCACAACCTCAAAGATCCATCCTTCTTCTTGACGAACAAAACAGGCGCTCCCCAAGGCGATGCACTAGGGCGGATAAACCCTTTATCTAATAATTCTTGCATCTGTACTTTGAGTTCTTTCAATTCAGACAATGACATCCTATACGGCGCTTTAGAGATCGGCTCCGTCCCAGGAGCTAACTCTATAACAAACTCAATTTCCCTTTCTGGTGGCAAACCAGGTAAGTCCTGAGGAAACGCATCTGGAAATTCACATACAACAGAGATATTCTCCAACTTAAGTTTTTCAACAGACGTATTCACCACAGAAGCCAAATAACCTTGGCATCCATTCTCCAATAGTCGGGTTGCCTCTAATGACGATATCATTTCTGTCGAGGTTCCACCTCGATTACCCACAAATTCATAGCTAGTCCCATTCAACGGATTAAATCGGATCACCTTATTAAAGCAATCCATCGTGGCTCTTTGCTTTGTCAGCCAGTCCATTCCCACAATCAGATCAAAATCATACATTTCTAGCACAATTAGATCTATCTTGCTTTCATGATCATCCACAACAAGTCTACAATCAGGACAGCTAACTGTAGCTACTACACTATCCTTTAACGGCGTAGATACTTTAAACACAACATCCAAAGGTACCAAGCTCAATTCATACAACTTAACAAACTGATCCGCAACAAACGAATGTGTGGCACCCGGATCAAACAAAGCATAAGCTACTTGATTATGCAAGAGGACCGTACCTGAAACGGTCGGCGAATTCTTTGCCTCTTCCCGGGTGACAGCAAACACTCTTCCCTGCGCCGGCGGACGGTTCTGAAAGTTTTGTGGCGCAGTTCCTCTAGGTGGCCCTCCTTGTTGTGGTGGCATATGCCTGCCCTGCTGCCTCTGCGGGCAATCCTTCACTTGATGATCAAAACGACCACATCCAAAACAAGCACCTCCTTTAAATGGGCACGGACCAGGTCCATGCCTCTGGCGGCATATATTGCACACCTCATTTGGGCGGAAGGTAGGCTTACTGATGGTTCCTCGACGATTCGGTAGAATATGATGCTTGCCTCCAAACATCGGCTTCTTTCCTAGCTTCCTTTCAAATCTGTTTGAGGAAGTGAACCGCGATCCAGATGCGGAGGTTCTCTCAGCCAAGTCCTGCTCCACTATCAATGCCCTTTCATAGAGGTCATCGTAGTCTTGAAGATTGAATGGCGCTAGTATACTCTTAATCTCGGGTTTTAGTCCATCCCTGAACCTTCTAGTCCTATCCTCAGGGTCCTCAATCAATCTCGGGGCATACTTGGACAGTTCAGAAAACTTGGCTTCATATTGGTCGACGGTCATCTGGTTTTGGCGGAGGTGGAAGAATTCAGCCATCTTCTGTTCTCTAGCTGTCTTCGAGAAATACTTGTTATTAAAAGCATCCCTGAAGGTATTCCATACTGGAACCGTACCTTCTGGAAAAATCCTATCCTTGACAGCTCTCCACCAAGTACTAGCATTCCCTTCGAGTTGATAGACAGCCAGGAATACTTTATCCTCATTCGAACATCTCAGTAAGTTGAATGTTTTCTCTAACCCTTCAATCCAACGGGTGGCAGCTTCAGGATCTCCGTTTCCAGTGAACTGTGGCGGATTCAACTTGAGGAACTGTTCTACCATCTTTTGAGCCTTACGTTCCTCATACCCAGGTGCAGGTGGTGGATTTACTGGCGGAACTACAGGTGGCACCATAGGTGGGGCTTCAGCAGCTGCAGCAGCAGCAGCAGCTTGATTCCTTACTTGCTGCCCCAACAAATCTCCAATGGTTCCCAAAGCTTGCATCACTTCAGCCATGGTCGGCTCACGTCTAGCAGGCTCAGCATCAGGAGCTGCAACAGGAGCAGCGACAGGCGGTGGTCCTCTAAGATCAACAATCTCTTCAATTGGTCTCACATTCCTCCTACGAGGGGTTCGAGGTGTTTTTCTACCGCGTCCGCTCATTATGCAGGAATGATACGGAGTCCTGCTTACCCCATAGCAAAACGCGGTTAGAAGGCAACCCTAAAACTTACCACACACTTAACAATCGCAAGCATAGCGATAAAAATCCTACTAACTATCCCATTTCCCAACGCTCCTTATCACTCCAGGCCAATGACCAGATGGATCAGGCTGACCTTGCTCTGATACCAAACCAGGGAGGATGTCACGCCCCAAACCCCAAGCACGCGACATCCCGATCAAATCGTCCCAAGGGTCATAAGGGATAGCGTCCCAGGTTCGCTACCGACCCACGACAGTTTATTACGCATGCGGAAACGGTTTACTCCCAGACAACATAAATTTGAACAGGGATACATTAGTAGGAGATAAATACCAAGACAGTTCACAAAAAGATCATCACACACATTAAATCAAACAAATGATGATAATTAACCCTATTGAGCTATAGCTGACATAAACAATCCCATACTTCGGGATAGCTCACTAAGACCTCAAAAGGGTATTCGGTCGGGTAAGGTTAACTTCCCATCTACTTCAAAAGATCACTCCTACCGCCAAACCATGGCGTCCACGGGCTTCATCACTTGGGACCTGAAAAATGTTATCCCACGACGGGGTGAGAAATAAATCTCAGTGAATTAAGCCTAAGCTCGGTTAGGAAACTGATTCGCCCGAGGCATCCTAACAGCAGGCTCACAAACTCATACGATCACATAAAATACCCAACTATAGTCCCCATATACTAATCAATCACGTGCATACTTATCAGTCTACAGCCACACATAATGCAATGCTTGACCCAACTAAGCAGTGAAATAAGTCAATCACTCAAAACAAGCATCGCATCCACAAGTATGCACAGGACACCACACGAGTCCATTTATTAACAATGATCGTGCCAACGGCACCATGAGAGGATCTACGCGACTGGCGTGATTCCACCCTCATAAATAGTACGATCCCATACTCATCCGGACGAACCGGGCTACGCTCCTTTTCCCTCTCGGCAGCGGCTACTACAAGCGATTATTCCAGTGCACCCATTGCACGGTACGGCAAGTAGGCATCCCTATACGGGGCGTCGGTCCATCACAAGCTGCGACCGGCATCCGATCAGCCCTGTGCCCGTACTAACCGGCACGAGGCAGGACTGTCGTGCTTCTGGTAAGTCGTATGGTCCCACATGACTGGTACTGGTGTACTACTAGTACACTACGAACTTACCAGGAAAAACTCATCATCGTTCCGTCATATGACCACACAATGCACCCACCATAACAATCAATTTTAATTCTCTTTGATTTAGGCTGGATGCTCACACAACGTGCTCAAAGACTCGGCCCACGGCCATTTTCATGCTAAAGCATATTTCTTTGATTTTGCACACGGTCATATGCATATGCAGACTATCAATTAGATACTGCAATCACGGAACAAATAACTCTCAAATACATGTCAATTCATTCAATGAACATTTCAGGCATCCAATCATAAATAGGGCGATAAATCCCCAAGTAGCGATTAACACTCAATAGTAATTCCAGTCACACCATCAGCCTTCCAACGGGATAATCACACCGATAAAAATCATCGAACCAATTACGAGCATTTAATTTCATTTAGACAAGATAAAGCTCAATTCGAACAATAATCATTTATTAGCCCATTTAATTTATAATTGTCGATTGATCACCCGTCTTTAATCTATCGCACTCTCGCGATAAATCAATCAATTTCAACTAATCACAATTAACCACAGATAATATAATTAATCACGCTAACTTAGTCGATTACGGTCATTTAACCTAAACCGGGGTTTCTAACTAGACCAACCGTAATCACTTTATGTTATTACCAAAATTACTAACCCAACTAACCCTAGGCGCAATTAGCGCCCTAACCAAGGTTTAGGGTCAACTCACAATTTATTTAAGCTCGGGCCGGCTCAAAATCAACAATGCGACGGCGGCGGCAACGAGCGACGACAACGACGGCGGCGACGGTTCTCGGCGATAAAACACGGTTAAGCCTCGGTTCCAAGGTTTCTCGAGAGGCGTCACGACCCGGCACCAACTAGGGTACGTGACGGAGGTCCGGCGAGGTGGCGGTGGCGACGGCGGAGCTCCGGCGAACTCCGGCGACCTAGAACAGAATTTTACAGCAGCATTAAAACAGAGGAACGAGGCTAAATGAGGCGGTTCTGGGCCCCACGGGCTGAGGCGAGGCCGGCCAATGCTCGGGGACTCACCTAGGGGTCAAAGGGGATCGGTTGGGGCCGGAGGAAGGCGGCGGAAGGCGACCAAAGGTGGCGGGACAGCAGTGAACAGCAGCGAACAGAACCGGCGAAAACAGAGAATTTCGCGCGCAGAAAACAGGGGTGGCTGTTCGGGGTTGATTCCGGGCCCCACGTGCGGCGACCGGCGACCACGAACTCAGGGGAACTCGTGAGGGGTTCTAGGAAGTCGTCGGTGGCGGTGGTGAGCGACGGTGGCGATCGGTTCGGGCGAAAACAGAACCAAACCACGACTTACTCCAAAACAGAGTACCGGCGGTTCCGTGGAGATTTGCGGTGGTTCCGGCGGCAACGACCGGCGAGCTGGCTTCGGGAAGGTGGTGAGGAGACTGAGGGACTTTAGTGAGGTGGTGGAAGGTTGTGGCGTCGCTCAAAACCGTCGGGAAGAGGAGGAAGATGGAGGAGATCGTTCGGTAGGGGAGGGGTGTTGTAGAAGAAGAAGAAGAAGAAGAAATGGACGTTATAGAGTGAATGAGTGGAGGGAGGTGAGTGAATAAAATAATGAGGGAAAGGGGAAGTGAACGTTAGGAAAGGGAGGAAGAGAAAGAGAAAGGTGGGAGGGTGATGAGTGGGAGGGGGAGGAGGCAACGGCCATCACATTTGCCGCTGTGGATAAACCGGAGCAGGATTCGAGTAGCCTGGATAGTTCTGACCCTGACTAGGGCATCCTGCATTGGGATAACTCGGGCTCTGGTTCTGGTAACCAAACTGAGCACTCCCTTGTGGCGGCTGTCGCGGCGGTGGCGGCGAGCTCCATTCATCACCACCAACGTTGATGCCTCTGTTCTGAGGGTGATGAAAGTACTGATTTTGTCGCACCCCTTCATATGGGTTCCGATTGAAAGCACTAAAATCAGACGGTGGAGGCAGCGCTTGCTGCGGAGCAGGAGGAGGAGGAGGAGGATACTCATTGGGCGCCGCCGACGTGCTGAGAGCTTTCGAGAGGTCGCCTAGGGTTCGGCGGCGACTGGGGGCCAAATGGGCGGGGATGGAGTCGTTCTGTCACGCCCCAAACCCTGAGCACGCGACATCCCGATCAAATCGTCCCAAGGGTCATAAGGGATAGCGTCCCAGGTTCGCTACCGACCCACGACAGTTTATTACGCATGCGGATACGGTTTACTCCCAGACAACATAAATTTGAACAGGGATACATTAGTAGGAGATAAATACCAAGATAGTTCACAAAAAGATCATCACACGCATTAAACCAAACAACTGATGATAATTAACCCTATTGAGCTATAGCTGACATAAACAATCCCATACTTCGTGACGGAGGTCCGGCGAGGTAGCGGCGGCAACGGCGGAGCTCCGGCGAACTCCGGCGACCTAAAACAGAATTTGGACAGCAACATTAAAACAGGGGAACGAGATTATTTGAGGCGGTCCTAGGCCCCACGGGCTAAGGCGAGGCCGGCCAATGCTCGGGGACTCACCTAGGGGTCGAAGGGGATCGGTTGGGGCCGGAGGAAGGCGGCGGAAGGCGACCGAAGGCGGCGGGACAACAGCGAACAGAATCGGTCCTAAAATAAGGGACCGGCGCGGCAGAACAGAGCAAGCTGTCGGGGGTCCTTCGGGGCTCTATCGGCGGTGACGAACTACCACGAGTTCTAGAGGTCAGGAGGGGACTCTAAGGTGGTTGTCGGCGACGGTAGTGAGCAGCGGAAGATGACAAAACGACGGTGAGAGCCGGCGGATCTTACTCGGTGAAAAATAGAGCACCGCGAGATCGAGGTCTGTTCACGGCGGCTCCGGTGGGCAACGACCGGCGGGGTGTCATCGGGAAGGTCGTGAGGAGACTGTAGGAAGTTGCTGAGGTGGTGGGTGGCGGCGACGTCGCTGGAAATGGCCGGAGGAAGGCTGGGAGTTCACGGGTCAGTAGTGGCGCACAAGATGGGCGACGGGATGAGGAGCAAATATGGAGGAAGAGGAAGGCGTGAGGAGGGGGTTCGGTTCGTCCATAGAAAAAGAGAGAGGGAGCAAGAGAACGTGGAAAGAGAGAGGGAGAGGGAGTTGGCAGAAAAAATGGGGGTGCAAGAAGGCGTGGGGAACAACTGGAAGTGGGGGAAAGGAGAATGGGAAAAAGAGAGGAGCATAGAATAATAGGGAAAGAGAGAGATGAGCGTACGAGAGGAAAAAAAGAGAGAGACAAGTGATAGTAGGGAAGGGACCACAAATAAAAAATTGGGGTGATAAGTGGGGGAGGGGACAGCGGGAATTTAGGGGAAGTTTGGTAAGGGAATTAGGGAATGTCTAAAAAAAGAAGGGGGAACCACTATTAAAAATTTGGGGATGTCACAACTCTCCCCCTCTTAGGAAATTTCGTCCTCGAAATTACAGCACAGTTACTACCCGAAAAGATAAGGGTAACTGCTATAGAGACAAACTTCCCCAGATGCAATTGTTCTTCCCAACTGCCTTTGACATCCAAAACACATGCCCCCAACATGTACTCCAAAATCTGAATTTGCCTTTAGACTGGCCATCCATTTACGAGTGATAGGCCATACTGAACTATCGTTTCATTTCCCCTAAATTTCTACTACGCTCGCTTTTGATCAATCCTTATTTCCTCTCAGTGCACCAAAACCATAAAGCGACTATTAAGCCCAAGTCAAATTCAAGCTTACGATTCTCGATTACAAATCTATCACAAAATCCATATTCACAATTCATTTAAACAAGTTAATCATCTAACTCCAAGGATTTATCCCGAATTTGTCATTATCTAAACTTACTATCCATTCCATCTGTCGATCGTCATACTATATCCACAATCAACCACAGAAATCATCCATCCCTATGTATCGATCAACAACCTCTTATCCAAAATGGGTAGAAGTCGTTCCTATTTTTACCACTAAAACAAACATACTCATATCACGTAATGTCCAAATCATCCTTTCAAACTAGCCACTTGTCTGCTGATGGCAGGTCGTACAAGACTGCAGTTTCTTTTCAATGCAAATTGTAGACCCTATTTTCCAAAATGTGGTAATGAATTTGGAACCATGATCCGAGTTGGTCGCCACTGACACTCCAGTCAACGCACTATGTGCCAAAAAAAAATATACAAAATAGAATCTCTATTCAAAATGAAGGAATTCCTTACAACTATAAATAAATCAAGTTCGACAATTGATATCAAGACCCAAATCGAGCTGTTGTCTCTCTAACTTCCTGACTATCCCACCGCAATGTCCAACATCAAAAGCTCGCATTTCCCCCTTGGAATCTCAAGCGGCTGTAGAAATCTTCTAGGCTTACAATAATACTATTCCTTGATTCGTCGATACGTTGACCACTTTGCCACGCATTTGGCTATGACAGCCTTAATACCAAACTACCAAAATAATGCCTCGAATTCTGCTACAACCACCTACTAACTAGGTTAATGCTGTAGCTACTGAAAAGGACTTCTACAAAAGTTCTTTCTTAACGAACGTAAGCCCCCTTATGGTCATTAACTCAGTAAACTACGTGGCCTTACTACACTTCCATGACTCTCCAATTACTTATTTTCCTTAACCGTACATCTCACAATCTTAATCTTACTCTAGGTCATCACGGACCTTAACAACTCATATACTCATCCGGCAAACTACAATGTCATCTACTCATAACTTGCCATTGCAACCTTTCACGTTCGTTTCCACAATTCTTTGATCGAAAAGCCTGCCTGTGGTTCTGATGGTTACAATCTCACAAAATAAAATTTCAAACAAGTTTGATGCCATCTAGAGCTCTGCAGATACATCACTACAAGTACATATAAATAACACATTCCTTTTATAAACGAGATCTTTTTCTATAACAACCTCAAAATATCACAATAGACTTTTACCAACTTCCCACCGGGTAGTTCAAACATTTCCACTTATCTCAACCATTCATCTTTTCCCTCATTGAAACGCAATGTTATGCCATGCACTTTCGAAAATATTTTCACTTTGAAAATCATTTTTTTATGCGATATATCTTTTAATAAAGGTCAGACTTAGCACAACGCCTAGACCTACATTTCAATGCGTGACTTGGTTCATCCCTACTTCCAACACCATCCTAGAAGCCTGCCAGAAGCCATTCCTTGCTCAGGCCTTTCTGCCCGGCGCCACTTCCCGCCCTCGTCGGACTGGGTGATTACAGGACTTCCCCAAGTCAAGCACCTACTAAGAAGATCCCGCTCGACATGTCCCATACCATGTCTTACGGTTTATAGGTATCCAGCACAGTTTGTCCCATACCAAGCGACGATTTATCAAGTCTAATAAAATAATGATATGTTCATGCATTCACGTTTCTCAATTTTTATTTTAATGCAATAAATACATGTAATGCACGATCGTCCTTACTAATCATCACACAAAACTTATTTCCTTATCAATTCTTATCAATAGAAACTTTCTAATTCCACAAGCGACTATGACATCTCATCTCACACCATCCAAGGTCGTCAATAGCAATTGATAACTAAAACCATCAAGATATAATGCACTTCAAGCCTAAATCCACTAATACCAGCCATCTCTTTATAACCCATATTCACAAATGAAACCTATCAATCAATCGTTTCCATTTCAACTTATTGTCCAATCCACCGTCAATCTCTGAACTATAACCTCAAATCACCATAAAATCATCAATTAAAGTCAATACTAAAACCATCATAATGCAACGAAAGTTCAAGCCTATAATCCATAATTATCAATCGCCACAGATTCGGGCCTATAATCCTTGAGATTCCACGGCACTACCTGATGACGGTTACTTACTTCGTAGAAATATTATGGAAACCTACTCGACTAAAGTCGATATGCTAGGAGAACTTAAAAACAGTAATCTGAAGGTTACTCAACAATCACAATGGCCTATAGTTTAAACGTCCATTGCTTACTTGCAATTTTTGTCAATCAGAGTCGCCAATAAAATCGATAACTTAATCCATTAAGGTGCCAAACCACTTCAAACCTATAATTCACAATTATCGATCACCACAATCGTTCCAGATAGGTTACCCTCAAGCTTCGATGATTCAAATCTAATTCTACACCTTTCAAACTTATCACTCAAACTGCCTGTCAATCACTATACCATACTCTTAAGTTTCTTCGTTGACAGTTAAACATAACGATCATATGATCCCACAAGCCCTTTTCTTCCAATCGTTTCTTGTTTGTTTCCTACACCTCACATCGTCAATTATTTAAGTCTTTCCACAACAATTGATATCTAAAACAATTAGAAGCCAACACAATTCCAAACCTATGATCCCCCAAAATCAATCATCAAATTTTTCATTCCAGACTATCGATATGAAATTCTCATCTCAACTTATCATCCATAAGCGAATCACTATGCCTCAAACACATCTACCAATTCAACTGAACGCATAAAACTTCCTAGTTTCTCGCAAATCTCGATCAAACCACTCAAGGCCAACAACGAAAGTCAATAATCAGAATCATTATTATACACATAATTCAAGCCTATATAATCTACAAATACCAGTAGTCTCATCACAACTCTATGTCCACAAGTCAAACCTATCAATATCTCTATTCCATTTGACTCATTGTCCTCCTTAGATAATCATGTCAAGGGCCTAACTATTGCAAGAACCTTTCCATAAAACATCTATAATAGTTCAATAAATCTAAGAAACTTTAAACTCCCATCAATATCGAGGGTTCTGCCAATTCATGACCACTTCGGACTTAATCGAATTCTTAGACATCACTTCACCAAATCCAAATGCTTAAGAGAGTTACGCCATTTAACCAAAACTCACATCTACTAAACTTGACAATCAATTATGCCCCCTAAGGGTCCTCAATATATATTCCTCAAATGTTATTCACAATTCCTCGCAATTTCTCGAGTACATCAAGATATCACTTATGATCGCTACCACGAATTGATTCAAATGTTCCCTAATCAATCCTTTCATCAAACCTATAAAGAGGTAAAGACACTTGTCAAACCAAACATCATCACAATAACTTATAAGGTTCTTAACACGATCTAGATGCCATACTCGGTATATTCTCCTTAAGCGACAAAACTAGCAAAGTCGAGGTTCCTCTTCGATTATCATCAGACTCAAGCAATTCCCATCCAACGGGTTATACCACATCACTTTATATCAATATCCATCGCAGTTCTAGGACCAATCATACTAACTATCACAACAAAACCACACATTGCCAACATGCTTAAGTCTATTTTCTCCATATGATCAAATGTAATCAACGTACAGCTCAAACATCTTACTGCAGACACTATCTCATCCTTTAGTGACGTCAAGATCGTAAAGACAATCCCGACAATTCCGAACTCTACCTAGTTAAATCAACAAACTACGCTCTCAGCGGGTACTATACGGGGTCCTACTAAACCCAAAGCAATGCTAATGAGAACTCAGGCACACGACCTTAAAACTTTAGTAACAATCACATGCACGAGGTTTTCAATCCTACTAACTATCCCATTTCCCAATGCTCCTTATCACTCCAGGCCAATGACCAGATGGATCAGGCCGACCTTGCTCTGATACCAAACCGGGCAGGATGTCACGCCCCAAACCCTGAGCACGCGACATCCCGATCAAATCGTCCCAAGGGTCATAAGGGATAGCGTCCCAGGTTCGCTACCGACCCACGACAGTTTATTACGCATGCGGATACGGTTTACTCCCAGACAACATAAATTTGAACAGGGATACATTAGTAGGAGATAAATACCAAGATAGTTCACAAAAAGATCATCACACGCATTAAACCAAACAACTGATGATAATTAACCCTATTGAGCTATAGCTGACATAAACAATCCCATACTTCGGGACAGCTCACTAAGACCTCAAAAAGGTATTCGGTCGGGTAAGGTTAACTTTCCATCTACTTCAAAAGATCACCCCTACCGCCAAACCATGGCGTCCACGGGCTTCGTCACTTGGGACCTGAAAAATGTTATCCCACGACGGGGTGAGAAATAAATCTCAGTGAATTAAGCCTAAGCTCGGTTAGGAAACTGATTCGCCCGAGGCATCCTAACAGCAGGCTCACAAACTCATACAATCACATAAAATACCCAAGTATAGTCCCTATATACTAATCAATCACATGCATACTTACCAGTCTGTAGCCACACATAATGCAATGCTTGACTCGACTCAGCAGTGAAATAAGTCAATCGCTCAAAACAAGCATCGCATCCACAAGTATGCACAGGACACCACACGAGTCCATTTATTAACGATGATCGTGCCAACGGCACCATGAGAGGATCTACGCGACTGGCGTGATTCCACCCTCATAAATAGTACGATCCCATACTCATCCGGACGAACCGGGCTACGCTCATTTTCCCTCTCGGCAGCGGCTACTACAAGCGATTATTCCAGTGCACCCATTGCACGGTACGGCAAGTAGGCATCCCTATACGGGGCGTCGGTCCATCACAAGCTGCGACTGGCATCCGATCAGCCCTGTGCCCGTACTAACCGGCACGAGGCAGGACTGTCGTGCTTCTGGTAAGTCGTATGGTCCCACATGACTGGTATTGGTGTACTATTAGTACGCTACGAACTTACCAGGAAAATCCCATCATCGTTCCGTCATATGACCACACAATGCACCCGCCATATCAATAAATTTTATTCCCTTTGATTTAGGCCAGATGCTCACACAACGTGCTCAAAGACTCGGCCCACGGCCATTTTCATGCTAAAACATATTTCTTTGATTTTGCACACGGTCATATGCATATGCAGACTATCAATTAGATACTGCAATCACGGAACGAATAACTCCCAAATACATGTCAATTCATTCAAAGAACATTTCAGGCATCCAATCATAAATAGGGCGATAGACCCCCAAGTAACGATTAATGCTCAATAGTAATTCCAGTCACACCATCAGCCCTCCAACGGGATAATCACACCGATGAAAATCATCGAACCAATTACGAGCATTTAATTTCATTTAGACAATATAAAGCTCAATTCGAACAATATTCATTTATTTGCCCATTTAATTTATAATTGCCGATCAAACACTCGTCTTTATCTATCGTTCTCTCACGATAAATCAATCAATTTCAACTAATCACAATTAACCGCAGATAATATAATTAATTACGCTAACTTAGTCGATTACGGTCATTTAACCTAAACCGGGGTTTCTAACTAAACCAACCGTAATCACTTTATGTTATTACCAAAATTGCTAACCCAACTAACCCTAGGCGCAATTAGCGCCCTAACCAAGGTTTAGGGTCAACTCACAATTTATTTAAGCTCCGGTCGATTCAAAATCAACAATGTCACGGTGGCGGCAACGAGCGACGACAACGACGGCGGCGACGGTTCTTGGAGATAAAACACAATTAAACCTCGGTTCTAAGGTTTCTCGAGAGGCGTCACGACCCGGCACCAACTAGGGTACGTGACAGAGGTCCGGCGAGGTGGCGGCGGCGACGGCGGAGCTCCGGCGAACTCCGGCGACCTAAAACAGAATTTGGACAGCAACATTAAAACAGGGGAACGAGATTATTTGAGGCGGTCCTAGGCCCCACGGGCTAAGGCGAGGTCGGCCAATGCTCGGGGACTCACCTAGGGGTCGAAGGGGATCGGTTGGGGTCGGAGGAAGGCGGCGGAAGGCGACCGAAGGCGGCGGGACAACAACGAACAGAATCGGTCCTAAAATAAGGGACCGGCGCGGCAGAACAGAGCAAGCTGTCGGGGGTCCTTCGGGGCTCTATCGGCGGCGACGAACTACCACGAGTTCTAGAGGTCAGGAGGGGACTCTAAGGTGGTTGTCGGCGACGGTAGTGAGCAGCGGAAGATGACAAAACGACGGTGAGAGCCGGCGGATCTTACTCGGTGAAAAATAGAGCACCGCGAGATCGAGGTCTGTTCACGGCGGCTCCGGTGGGCAACGACCGGCGGGGTGTCGTCGGGAAGGTCGTGAGGAGACTGTAGGAAGTTGCTGAGGTGGTGGGTGGCGGCGACGTCGCTGGAAATGGCCGGAGGAAGGCTGGGAGTTCACGGGTCAGTAGTGGCGCACAAGATGGGCGACGGGATGAGGAGCAAATATGGAGGAAGAGGAAGGCGTGAGGAGGGGGTTCGGTTCGTCCATAGAAAAAGAGAGAGGGAGCAAGAGAACGTGGAAAGAGAGAGGGAGAGGGAGTTGGCAGAAAAAATGGGGGTGCAAGAAGGCGTGGGGAACAACTGGAAGTGGGGGAAAGGAGAATGGGAAAAAGAGAGGAGCATAGAATAATAGGGAAAGAGAGAGATGAGCGTACGAGAGGAAAAAAAGAGAGAGACAAGTGATAGTGGGGAAGGGACCACAAATAAAAAATTGGGGTGATAAGTGGGGGAGGGGACAGCGGGAATTTAGGGGAAGTTTGGTGAGGGAATTAGGGAATGTCTAAAAAAAGAAGGGGGAACCACTATTAAAAATTTGGGGATGTCACACGTTCCAAGAGAGGGACCTCAAGGAGAAGAGAGAAGAGAGCGCCGGGCGTCGTCTCACGAGTGAAGACGCCATGCTCGCCGCCGTCTGTCAAGCCAGAAGGGAAGCAACGAAACACCAAAGACGAGTCGGGTCAGAAAGCTCACGCCGACACAGTAATCGCTGATAAAACACGACCAATTAGAGAGAGAGAGAGAGAGAGAGAGAGAGAGAGAGAGAGAGAGAGAGAGAGAGAGAGAGAGAGAGAGAGAGAGAGAGAGAGAGAGGAAACTTGACCTTCAAAAAGGGCCAAGCGAGATGGTGCCAGAAGGCTCCAATCCCTTGGAAGCGAAAGCTTGGGAGAGTTTCCGAGTTTTGAAGACGACGGAGACGACGACGCGATAGACCAGACGAGGGTAGGGGTGTGCAAACTGGATCGGACTGGCCTGGATCAACCCAGGATCGGTCCGGATCGGTGGGGTTAGTTCGGTCCTTAAGGTTGGCTGTTCAGTCCCCGATCTCAATAAATAGAACCGGTGACTGGGCGGTCCGATCCCCAATTCCATAGTTTGGGATCGGACCGGCTCGGCCCGGACCGGACGGTCAATCTTTTTTAATTAATCTATATCTAGAGTTAACATATTTTTAACATTCTGAGAAGCTCATGAATCTCATCTCACGCCTCTTGAGTTTAATGGTGTCATTGTACGTATTATTTAGCAATTTGAGTTTTGATATTACTTTGGGACAAAATCAGGTCTTAATTGATGATAAGAAATGTTCCTTATGATAGGCACGTGCACAAAGAATAAGCACGTACGTGCCTAAGGACAAAAACTCAAGTCATTATGCAGATTTGAGAAATCTGTTTTTTTTTTACAACCAAAAATAAAAAAGAAATAAATAAAATCCAAGTTCAGTTCCATCGTCGATTTTGAGCATAAAAGATCACGTGAAACCTTCAAGGCCAGATCGAACACACGTTGGGTGCCCCTAGTATTTACGTGATTGTCTTACCGTCGTAAATTGATTATAAATTGTAAATTGACATTGTATTGTAATTCCTAAGGGCTAGATTTTTATAAGTAGTTAGAGTTAATGATTCTACTGGGTCCGGACTGAGATCGGCCCATACCGCCAGTCCTGGTCGGATTCGTGGTCCCGAAAATATGGGAATCGAGACTATTGGTCCCGTCCTCGGTTCCATGCTAGGAGCGAACCGGCCCGGACCATGCACACCCCTAGATGAAAGTTTCTCGAGTTTTAATGCTGGTCTCTCTGATTAACAACTGCTCGACATAAATTTTATTTCATTTTTTATTCTTCCCCCTTAGTAAATTTTTCCATTTAGAAAATCTTTCATAGACATCTCTAAATTTTGGCATCATCTTATAGCATCTTTAAAGAAATCGTAGTTGATTTGCTAAGATTAGGACAAACCTAATAGACGAAAAAAGTACTTCCAAGGGAGAGCAATTGGCTTCTAATGCTATAATTTTTAGGGAGAGCATAAAGTGACAGGAGAATTACGAACAAATTTGATCGGGGGAAGCAACTGATGGAGTGGAGTGGTTTGAACCGTTAGGCGAGCGTTTGCCATTCATGTAAGTCCTGTTGGAATGGCAATGATGGTTGAAGAACTCAAGGAAGTGATAAGATAGGCCCCAATAAGGACGCTGTGGAAATTGAGGAGGGAGAATATCATGATTTTCGCTTCTCTCTAGTATCCATGTGGGCTTTTATGGTGTCGGAGTGAAGAGTGAGAGATGGAGAATGATTGATACAACTAGTTTGTAGAAGCAGCTTAGGGTATTTGCGCTAAGAATTTAAGGATGTAATGATCATCATCTTATAGCATCTTTAAAGAGGAATGTTGGCTCGTGCACACACTGTTCTGGAGCTAATGCACTCTCCTAATGATGGTTCGAAAATGATGATGCGATCCGTTACATTGTCCTCGAAAATAATCTACCGAGACAAGGTAGGCCTAGTGTTTTGTCTCCCCGGGCGCCACACGGACTTGTCCTCGGCCTCATAGCTTTCGGCCTGTGCCTATTGTGCGAGGTTGACTTGAGATCTAGCTCCATTTCATTTGCTTTATTATTATTATTATTATTATCATTTTCTTTTCATTTTGCGGTCAGCACTTGTATTTTGTAATCATTAATCAAATCGCCCTGATACTTTTAGAGTGATAATTTCGTCTAGATATATTCAACTAGGAAAGGGATGGATCCGCTTTTGGATATCCCTCATGTATGACGTAACCTCCCTGTTTTCTATTTTATTTCGATCCCGGCCGCCTTAAGACCTTCCCTTCTGCTGAACAACCCCAAATATATAGGTGTCGTAAACTAGATTTCCTACCCGTCCACAGTTCAAAGGGAGTCTTTGGAACTGCCTTATTAGGAACCCTGTTTAATAAGTACATAGAAGTCTTTAATACATACATCCACATAGATAAGTGTAAAGATGAATAACTCATCATACTCCTAATCGGTGGATTTCGACTTTTGTTTAGATTTCTACCTATCCAAACGGTCCAAAAACGCACTGCTAATACTCGCCACATCACTTGTTTTCACTCACCCGCTCGTGGTCGAGGGTTTCCTCGACACACTGGATCTCTGAGTCGAGGAGTTGGAGGAGGTTCTTGTTGGAGCTCGGCCTATTCGTGGAGTAGCTATGAGGAGGATGCAGATATGGACTGAGATGAGGCTCATTGGAAACGATCCTAGTCTGGTTAAGAGTGGTGAAGACGACAGAATAGCAAATCCGCTGGATTCGGAGAGCACAGACTGCGAGAGGCACGAAAGAGCAGGTCGATCGGCGAAGAATATAAGGCCATTTCTCAGTAGTTTCAGAGAGAGAGAGAGAGTATGGGGTTTATAGGGTTTAAGGGGAGAGGGACGGACAAAAGCGAACGTGAATGTGGGTTTTTAGAGGTAGGTAAGGAAAGAGAGCACCATATTTGTAAACAAATTACAAAATAATATTGCCTATATATATTACAAGCGCGCACGTGCACACATATATGCAACTTAGTTTCTTTTTTTGTCAGATATATGCAACTTAGTTAATAAGCTTGAAATAGTACGATAACTAAATTAAAGTTATGCATTATATGCATGCATACGTGTAATTTTCATTAAAATTTTCGTGTTTCATGCGTTTCTTCAACTTGCGGAAAGATGCTTGATCTTTGGAGAATACCCTAAATTGTATGATTGTAAGACACGCATTGTATCATGTTCAACCGAAAGTACTCCAATCGTGAACTATCAATCAGTAAAGTTACACAAAATTCAATTAACAGATATCACTTCTCTTTTAGGTAATCTTGTTATTTGAATAGTTTTATCATATATTTCATGTCATAGTCTAATTGATGTGAAGTTACAATAAAATCATTTTAAAATTTGTTGGTAGTCGCGTCAAACCTTCTAAACATATTTTTAACAATGTAAGGAATATGTACTTTCCGTAAAGTAAGGAACATATATTTTCCGTCCCTAAATTGAGAACCCCCCAAGGAAAAAATTGTCAAAATACCACATTTCTGTATTAAAAAGGTAAACATCAAATTACAATCAGATTTCAATAATATTCACCAACGAGATAATAGTAAATTTACAAAGATCTTTCGCATATTTGAATGTCAAATCAAATCTTCCCGATCCTTAATAGTTTAGATTCATTTACTAACAAGTCAACTCATACTTATATTCGACCAAAAAAAAAACTCATACTTTATATGCTTTTTAAACTTTTTGTGCATTTTTTTAGAAAAGGTGGGGAAAGGGATTTTCGTTCAACGATATTGAAACTATTGAAACTGTAATAACTTGTGCAATCCAAAATGAAAAGAGTAAATTTTCCAATGAATGACTAATAGGTGAAAATTTGAATTAAGTATGAAATGTCAACGTTTGAACGTCTGATAATAAGTATCTGATGAAATCGTGTGTTGCTTATGAGTATTACTCTCATATATCAATGGCTTCTTTCTTTCGACAAAAAAAAAAAACTTTTAATAAAGAAAAAAAAAACTAAAATCAAGTTTAAAAGATTTATCATCGATTTTATAATAATTACAGAGCAAAAATACTTTCCATCAACTGAGATTGATAGTTTGCATTCTTTGAGTAGCTAAGGTGCCCTTTGCATACATTTTCATTTATAACCGACAAAATCAATTAACTTGCTTTACTTTAATTAGACATTTCTTAATCACCAGCAACATTGGGTATGCTTAATAAAAAAATGTTTATTTAATATTATCATCCATCTACTTATATTTTTCTTTTTTTTTATAGCTCCATACTACCTATATAATAAAATAAAATAAAAATAAAGTAAAGAAGACGAATATCCACTCACAAAAAGGTGCAATGATAATCCAATACATTATTCTAGAGTATACTTATGGATTTTTTTTTTCTCTCTTCCTCGAGATTTCTGGTTACTCATTGCGATTGACTTCTTCCCATTCTTCTCTAACTGCAGCAAAGGCTATGCATTGGTACCAAGTTTTGCTTCTCCCTTATACTTTATTTCAATTTTTCTTTGCTCCCTTGTTCCTTTCCAACCCCAGAAGTCGCTATAGTTCTCTGTGCTCTCCAATGGATTCGGTCTCTTTTTTACTCACCAGATTTGGATTAGCCTAAACGACCTTCTAAAATCTGTGTCGCAAAATATCGTGATTATTCTCTCTATCACAGCTATAGGAGACTGTCAATGACAATTCGACGCAGACACTTCTCTTCGATGGAAATTTGCAAAAATATACTTGTGTAATGGGAAGAATTGAACCTGGGCATTTGTATTACTGCAATTGGCAGCTAGTCATAATCAACCCGCAAAATGTCTACATGTAGACCAGCAGCATTTAAAGAAATAAGTGCATTGAAAAAACTAGAGTTATTATTTCATAGATAAGTTCAGCGTGTTTCTCAGTTTAAAAATGTTCCATTCAAGCAGTGGACAACGCCTGGTAGTCTAGATTAAGATGGAATAAGTTAAAACTGAAGACTGAAACCCTACCAAGCGTAATTACGCCTCGACAAACTTCTTGAGGTTCTTCAACCACATCAAGCGATTTCTGCTTCTTCTGCTGATCATGTACTCAATCAAGAAATTGACCGTGCTGAGTCTGATTCCTCTAATCGTTAAATACATGCGAAATGCAGACCGCAGGTTCTCATTAAAACCCCTGGAGAAGAGGGAAAGCACGAGAGAATGTGAAATATGTGAAATAGTTAGGGTCGAGGGACAGGAATTAGACTAGATAGGAACTGCATATCTTAGAGATAAGGGGGAAAACGAAAACGAAAACAAAAAGAGCTTACCCTTCATAAACAATTTGGTCCTCAGAGGTTTCACGATTCTTAACAGCCAAGCGGTCAATAACGACTCCATGCAACCGAGCAGTGCAGTGGAATTCAACAGACTGCCCCTTCCCCTTGGCAACGCTTATGACCAGAGGAATGCTCCACTTATCATCATCATAGCACTCCTCGTCATCACTGGCCACGGCATCAGAGTGAGGCACGCTGACTTCAACTTTTATCTGTTCACCCTGATACTCCCTTGACAGTGTAATGGTGGCAGATCCAGGCTTGTCTTCAATTTTAAAGGGGAACCCATCTGGTGCCTCTCGAAACTATAGGAATAGCACATCGTAAGTTCGGAAGAAAAATGTGAAAACTCCTATAGGAATAGCCCTCCATATTATATTTATTGTCTTCAAAAAATTTCATCCTTGCTTTCACTCACCCGAACGCAGTCGCAGGTTTCCTCGGCGACCTGGATCTCCGAGTCAAAGAATTGGAGGAGATCCTCGTCGTCGGAGCTCGGCCGCTCCGTGGAGTAGCTACGAGGAGGAGGCAGAAACGGACTGAGACGAGGTTCGCTGGAAACGACCCTGGTCTGGTTAAGAGCGGTGAAGAGGGAAGAGTGGCAAATCCGCTGGCTCCAGAGAGCACGGACTGCGAGAGGCGCGAAAGAGGAGGCCGATCGGCGAAGAATAGAAGAGAAGGTCATTTCTCAGTAGTTTCAGAGGGCAGAGAGAGAGAGAGTGAGTGAGAGAGATTATGGGGTTTAAGGCTTAAGACCTTCCCTTCTAGATATGTTAGCCCGCGAATGAGTTTTCGAACCTTTATTTTCATTTTACAACAAGTTACTTTGAAAGCGCAGTACCTGCCCCTTAGATGGTAAGCAATAATAGGATGCCTTTGGTAATGTTAAGTCAATTGAGTAAAAATGTAGTCTTTATCAATTCTCTTTTCCTCTCTCTTGAAGATCCTAGGTTATTTTACATGGTATCAAAGCCACCAAGAGACAAGGAGCTTCCCTAGCCTTTTATTCCTTTATGCAGTTTTATTTTAGTCATCACATCTTCAATAAATTTTTTATTTTGTCAGCACTCAACAGCACTACCATGTTAATCGTTGTGGTACTCTCTTTTAAATGCGAGCATCGTCGACGAGCGAAATCGCCGTCACATAACCAGGTAGCTATGAGCACCGGAGTCGAGCATAACTTTATTGAGCAGCCAAAGATGAGCGCCGTAGGGTGATGCAGTTTAGTTATTCAAGTTGGGTTTTCACACGGTTTCATCAAGATTGTATGAGAAAAATATGTCAATCTTCTGATTGTGTTCTTCATCGCTTGTCAAATCCGGTGATGATGTGGATTACATTTAATTTGTCGTGTAAGGTCCGGCTTACACAATTATCGTTATCTTAAATCCGATTTAATGTATTCACATCTCTTGTTTAGTGTATCTCTTGTTTAGTGTAAGGTTCGGCTTACACGGTGCTTGGTCACAAACTTCGGATGAAAGTTGCACTTACCAGATGCAAGCCGGATGCTAAAGCTTGAGGGGGAGTGTTAAAGTATATGTACGGTTATTGGGGATTTCTCTCTATGAGAGAATATTCTTAAATATAAATCAAGACATTAGGGATATTATTGGATATTTTGTGATTTCCTACGATTATGTTAGAATAACTTATTTCCTTTCATATGTATATCGTTTTCACTATAAATACCTTTCTCCATTAAGTGGTAATGTTAAGTCAATTGAGTAAAGATGTAGTCTTTATCAATTCTCTTTTCCTCTCTCTTGAAGATCCTAGGTTATTATACAAGTAGCAGCTCAAATTATGTAGTACATCATACCTGCCAATGAAGTATCATCTGCTTCCATAAAATAAATTTCCTGTAAATACATTGGCAAGAGAATCAAAAACCTGTGCCAAAGCTCTCCACTATCCAAACTTACTAGGGAAAAGAATCAAAATGTGTGCTTCTCTTGATCTTATTAAACAACAAGGAAGCCTTATGCACTAGGCAATGCGTCAAAGACTCCAAGCTAGGAATGCCGAGTAGATAAGGCCAAATAAAGAGTAGTCCGAGGAGAGAAACTCTAAGCCAAGCGTGAGGAACTGGGATTGGTGATGCAAAATAAACATGAAGAATGTGCCAGAATGAAATATCTATGCATGAACATGAGCAACTTTGGGGCATAGAATTTTATGAATGTCACAATTTAAAGGGTCGGGAAAATTGCAATACTAACTTTATTTAGAAGGTGAAACCATACTGCAAGTGTTGGCTTGTCACACTGAAAAGAGTCATAACATAGTGTATATGGGGACTAAGTGAAACAAGATCAATTTGGATGTCACATTCACAAGAAATGCCAGGTATCAAATAATTAATGAGATCTTCTATTGAATTACCGGCCAGTTGGCAAAGGAATTAAAAAGAATTGAAGAATACACGGAAGAGCAAGTGAAGACTTACTTCAGCAGCAGTCATATCTGGAATATCAGAGAGGCAAGTGCTCTCTTCGACTTGATTTTCCTCTATAAATGCCATTGGTGTTTCCATGTCAGACCTAAAAGGACCAGTGTACATGGCAGCATCAGGTGTCGGCAGAATTTCACTTCCAACAGTAATTCCCTCAGGAAGCTCTGGTGCCAATCCCAAAAATACAGGAAGCTGCTGCCAGTCTGGCCTTGGTCATGCCGAAGATGTTCAATTTCCAGGTCAAAAGCAGTAGCTTTATTAGGAGATCAAGAAATCCGAAGACCAGGCAAAACTTCAGTTGTTGGACCCGGTGTCTCTGAATCCACAGGCTCTGGAACAACATCATCTTGGCCAAAAAAATGTGGGCTTATTGTTACGTAATCCTCCTTAAATACATTCTGAAGATCAGTGCACAAGCCTGCAGCATATAGTGTCATCCTCTAGTGAAGATTTCTCCACCTAGCACATGCAAAAGGCAGTATAAAAGTTCTAGAGAGAAATACCATTGAAGAGGGGTTCCTGAAAACCAAACCCCTTCCTCAGGCGTTTATTTAACTTCCATCAACCAGAAGCAGAGCAATGAATTTTCCTCCTTTTGCGCCGTATATCACTGGGATTTTCAAGAGCCCTTTTCATAAAGCTGCACAACATTTTTGAGTTACTAAAAGACAACAAGAACTCTGACCAAAAAAAAAAAAAATACAACAAGAACGTATGAGTCTGCCCTTGTGTCTTGACTAATAAGATTACCTATTTTTCAACACTACACATTCCATCAAGCAATTGCTTTCTCTTCCTTTTCCTTGCTGGTGGCTGCTGGACAGGTGGGCTTGATTGGATCGCCAATACAGGTGATGCATGCTCTGAGATATAGAAAAACACATGTAAAGGACGACGGCTATGGAAAATCTGAAAAGGCATAAACTCAGTGTCGCGACCCTCTCGAGCGCCAAGGTCATGCCCTGTGGGGCTCTCGAAGGCTAATGGGCCGCCCGATATTGCCTGATCGGACGTGGGCCTCTCCCAAGGTCCATTATCCAAATCGCAACGGCTGGATATACATGGTCGACCTTCGGTACGGTGCCAAGGAGTCGTCACCAATCGTTTTGTGGAGGGTACGATCGGAAACCCTATCGAATAGTTGGGAGTGATCTATTCGATTCTGCGAAAACCAGAGAAGTGGGATCGGGAACTTTGTTACACCAACTGGCAGAGTTGACGCCCTTTCGGTATCTAAGTTGAACGATTTATCTAATCCTAAGATTCATGCAGATGAGTGTGGTACGGATCCTAAATCTAGGAATTCAAGCAAATAGGAATGGCCACCCTATCACTCACAGTCAGCAAAAATAACTGCGCAAATCAAGGATCCAAAACATACGGATAAATCACATGAACTCAGCATGATATCCCTAGTAAGGCCCTATTAGCCTAGAGAAGTGTCAATCAAGGCTCAAGAGCGGCTTTGACATGATTCGCCCATTGAGTGGCAAAATCGTAATTTTGATAAGTTTGGGGATAATTTACCCCAGAAGGGAAAATTTATCATTTCAGATGAAATGTGGAGTCAAAAGATGATGGAAATGGGATTGGCGATCAAACCATTCCATTTCCTATTTTTCGGGAATTTCCTGAATTTTTCTGGAATTTAGAAGTGATTTTACCTATAGATGGGTAAAATCGTCATTTTCGGGCGAAAATGAGAATTGAAAATCTCAAACATTAGGATTGGTCGACCACCTGACCCAAATCCTGATTTTAAGCAATTTTCAAGACTCTATTGGAATATGAACGACAATTTATCCTTTGAAGGGTAGAATTGTCATTTTTTAAGAAAAGGACAAGATTCGAGAACCCAAACAGAAGAATTGGTCACCTAACTGACCCTAATTCTTATCTTGGACTTCTCGACCTATCTCGTATACAAAGCTGAGGCGATTTACCCCTAAAGGGTAAAGTTGTCAATTTTCAGAAGAACGGATAAGAAATCCCAAAAATAGGATTAACCGGTTGTCTGTGGTCAATCCTCAATTTTTGGAGATTTCTGGAGTGTCTAGGAATTTTTCACAATTTTCTTACATTTTTTTGGGATTTTCTAGGATTTTCTAACATTTTTTAGGATTTTCTAGAACTTTTTTGATTTTTTATTTTAAAATCATTTTTTGAATTTTTTTATATTAAAATATGATTCGGACCGGGTCGACCCGACCCACTCGGGTCGGAACCCAACCCAGAACTGGACCCGCACGGACAAACTTCCCTAAACGACGTCGTTCCGTCATTTTTTATTTTTTAATTATTCGGATTTAATCCGACGGTTCCTATTGAACCACATGGCTAATCCATGGCCACTGGATTAGTCGACCAAAACTAACGGCTCAAATCAAAAGCCGACTATTCCCTAGCCGTCAGATCTGATTACCTTAACTAAATTGCTCGAGACCGGTGCCAATCGACTCGTGATAGACCCTAGTTTAACATATCTACGAATCAAAGCATTTCATCCACTGAATCACGTGCAGCACACAGAACACCGAGTACGGCCATGGGAGTTCAATCATGTAAAATACGCAGAGTCAAAGCAATTCATCCACAGAATGACACAAGAGAAGGTTCATGACACTTACCTCGAGCTCCGATTGAGCTCACACGTCCTAGATTAGGCTGGGCGAGAGTGAACAGGGCTCGGTGTTGACACCTGATTTTTGACCATCTTTTATTTTAGTTTTTATTTCTAAAATTAATTAAAAATAGCAAAAAAGGTCAAAAAATTGCAAAATCAACTTTGGGAGCCTTAGCCTAGCCTTAGGAACCAATTTTGAACAAAAAATATTTTTTGAATTTTTTAATATTTTTTGGAATTTATTTAATTATAAAAAAAAACCCAAAAAAATCAGAAAAATACCATCCTTGGTCAGAAAATTACAAAAAAATATTCAGAAATTTTATTAGGGAAATTCGGCTTGGTTCATTGGGTTCCTTCACAAACCTAATCCCGAACCGGGCCTAAAAAATCCTTTTCGAGTCTTTTAATTTTCAATTCTCGGTTTTTATAAGCTATGACATTGGACTCTAAAGTACTGAAATGCAATTGGGTCAATTTGCCCTCCAATTTGATCAATTTTAACCAAAAGGGCTTAATTGCATAAAAATCTTTCAATTTAGTCCCCGGTTTCACAATTTTTGAAATTAAATTTCACACGGGCACACCCATTAAAATTAAACACCTCTACCCAACAGTTTTCATCATGCTGAATCCATTGGTGGGCTCAATTTTGGCTAATTCGATCGTTTAGGCCTTCGATTTGGCGAAATTAAATTTCGGATCCTAGGGACAATTTGGGGTTTTCACAGAATTTCAATAAATTGATTCACGAAAATACCCATATTTGATGGAAAACATGTCAAGGAATCCGATTTTGCAATCAATTTCATGAAAAGAGGTCATTTGGGGGGTCAATTTGGCGATTTGGGCGATTTGGCCGAACCGGGCCGGTCGGGTCCGACCCGACCCGACCCGGCCCGACCCGGGTCTGCAAATGCACAGAATGTGCAGAACGTGGGCAGTGAGGCAGGGGCGTGGGCGCGAAAAGAGAGCCGGTCGGCCACGAAACCCGGCAAGATTCTCGGTCAAAACCGAGCTTGGCCGAGAGAGAGGAAGGGGGGATTTTTGGCGGAAACCGGAGGAAAACGGGCGCCCAGGAGCTTGCCCAGATCCCCTCATCCTTCACCGGAGCCTCAGCCGCCGTCGCGGAGCCCGAACCAGGTCGGTATCTCCCCCGACCTCCATCTTTCTCTGTACACACCCTGTGTTTGATGAAATGCCCGAATGAGTTTCGGACGTTTTGGCTCTCGGTCGAGCTCGACCCGAGCTCTATTTGCGCGGTTCTAATCTTTAAACTACACTAGAACTATCCCTAAGCCTCGTCTGCCCTTTATTTTGCATCGAACGCCACCGAAAAACGAGGGCCGGAGGTCGCCGAGCCATACCCGGACCGAGAGCTCACGCCGGCGAAGCAGGAGGTCGCCGACCATCGAGGGACCTCAGGTAAGTCCCTAAACCTCCCTTAGATGCCGTGTGAATGCCCAGAATCGAGTTTAAAAAAGAAAATTTTTCTGCGAATTCCTTCGTCGGCGCTGGTCGGGGGAGGTCCGGTTTGGCCATTTTCCGACGTTGTGTATGCCATGTTTTGGTCGCGTGTTGATGCTGAGGTCCTAGGGAGTCAAACGCCGAAGGAACGGGTTAAAAATACCAAGTTTTGGGGGTAGTCCGCGATTTTCCGGCGACCTCGCCGGAAATTACACTGTTCATCGTCTTCTCCGGCGAGGTCGTCGGCGGTCAACGGTCAACGGCTGACGTGGCGTGCCACGTCGGCAGCCACGTCAGCCAGGGTGGGGGCCGCGACGAATAAGCAAAACCAACGATCCCGATCGTGACACGTGTCACGATCTCGGCTTTTTTGGAAAATTAAATAAATGATTTTCGAATAATCGATCCGGCGGACGAGGATGTGCCACGTGGCTCACTGAGAGACATCCGATCTTGTACAAGATCGGACGCACCAGAGGAGGCCACGTGGCACGTTCTAGAGCGCCCGATTTGTAGGTTTTCTAAAAAATGAAAATAATTAATTTTTGATCCGACGGCTATTATTGAGCCACGTGGCTCTCTGTGGGTCGCTCGATCTAGTGGAAGATCGGACGCACGAGACGAAGCCACGTGGCACAACGTGGACCGTCCGATCCGGGGAATTTTCGGATAATTAAATAAAATACATAAAAAATCAAAAAAATTGTAAAAAAATAGAAAAATGTTTAAAAAAATAAAACGGTGTCGTTTTAGGCCGGTGTCGACCCCTAGGGTCGGGCCGGGCGCCCGAGAGGCGCGGGCCGGGTTTAAAAAATTCAAAAAATAATAAAAAATAATAAAATAATCAATAAATCATAAAAAAATTCAAAAAATTCGGAAAATTCAGAAAAATTCTGAAAAATTCCAGAAAATAGGAAATGGCCACATTCAACTGGCCATGACCTGTTCCGGGTCTTTCGACCCCCGGTCTTTTCAAAAATGACGGTTTTGCCCTTCCGGCAAACCGTCTTCCAAAAAATTCTAAAAAATCCAGGAAAATCCCAAAAAAATAGGAAATGGCCACAAACAACTGGCCAAGTCTCATCTCGGGTGTTTTAAACCCCGACCCTTCTTAAAATGTCGATTTCGCCCTTCGGGCGAATCGTCTTCCAAAAGTTGAAGAAAAGTCAAGAAATTCCAAAAAAATTCTCAAAAATGGGAAATGGCCACAATCAACTGGCCATGGAATATTTTGGGTAATTCGGTATCCAAACCTTCCAAAAAATGACAATTTTGCCCTTCGGGCTAATTGTCCCCGAATCTTCCCATTTTACCCCTAGCCCTAAATCACATCTTCCCTAAGCCCTTATGGCTATACTAGGAGGCCAATGATTGAAATTGATGTGCATTGACATGATTCATCTATGCACTTGACTTACGCTTTCATTATATTGATTGTGATCGATAGGACTAGTATTCCAATCTGCATGAAACCCGAACCATACCTATCTCACCCAAAATTGCGCCTGCATGAACTCTTAGCCAGGAAAATCACTCGCGTTAGGTACCGAAAGGGCGTTGGTAATGACACCAGCGTAACCAAGTCCCCGAACCCAAAATCTCTGGTTCCGCAGAACTGATCGACCTCTCACAATCGGTCAGTAAGGTTTCCGGTCTACCCTCCAAGAAAGACCGGTGGCGACTCCAAATGCATGCACAGGTTGCACATGCCACCACGACCACACTGAAGGTCGAAAGCGATCGACTCTGATCGTCGAATCCCTTGGAAAGATACTCCCGCCGCGATTTGGTATGGGCCTGGGAGGGCCCGCGCCGATCCAAAGCCCGCGATCGGTAATCCATTAGCCGCGTCCGTTGATTTTCGGACGGGTCGCGACACTCGGCCATGGCGGAAGGTTTGGAGACTCAATTCGGAGTGTTAAAGTGAAATCGATGCAAAATAGAGATGCGATGACGGTCAGTAATGTCTAGGGAACAAAATGCACACACTAAATGCAAGAACGAACAAGAGATATGTGAATCGTCATTGATGTACAATGAAAAGCTCAGAAGCGCGTCTCACCTATTCCCGCGGTTTCAGGCGGCACGGCCGGCGACGATCGCTCCTTGGAGCTCCAGACGAACTTCCGGCGGTCTTTTTTGGCTTTGGTTTGGCTAGGGACGGCCTAACCAGTGCCTTGCAGTCGAGCTCAAGTTATCGACGACGGGGGTCGAAGAACGAGCTCTCTCTCTCTCTCTCTCTCTCTCTCTCTCTCTCTCTCTCTCTCTCTCTCTCTCTCTCTCTCTCTCTCTCTCTCTCTCTCTCTCTCTCAGTTCTGTTTAACTCCTCCAACGGAATCAACCAACCTCCCCTCCTCTCAGGCTTCCCATGGCTATATTCAATTTCAAGAAGTTTTTCCGCCAATCGCGAGGACCCAATTCTATCAATCCGCACGTGAGGTCACGTGTTTTATGGTCCAAACGGTGTCGGGGACAGTGGGCATTCTATCCAACTCCGTTTGGTTCTGCGGCAAGTCTAATTTCACGCGAATTTGGCATGGAATTGGCCTATTTTTGACAAATGTTGACTTTTGCAGGTCCGCGATTTTGACCAGTCGATTACTCCTTATATCGGCGACGTTAGGTGGTGTCGCCGGTGCTGATCGACGGGGAAGGGCGAAAGCAACAATACGCCCACGATTCCCTACCCAATTGTTCACGAATTGCCCCTCAATTTCTTGACCAAAATCGAGCTGGGGACTGTTCATTCGCACGGGGGCCTGAGGAAGAAGACAACAATGTAGCGAACCGGTTCGAGAACCAGTTCTGATCCAATTTTCAAAATTAATCGCAATTCGATTGGGAATTTTTGCAATTGAATCTCGGAATTGAACTTAGGACATCAGTTTAATCTAAAAATGTGATTTCGCGTAAAAGTTCATGTCAATTTCTATAAAAGCCCCAAATTTGTCCTTAATTGCAATTCGGCAAATCGTGAAATTGAATGCTCAAATGATCAAATTGGATAAAACCACCTATGCCAATGATTCAAAATGATGAAAAGCATTGGGTAGTGACTTTAATTTGTAATTGTAGTCCCTGAATTGAAAGTAATTTCAATTATGTCCAAATTCAAGGACTAAAATACAATTAAGTATGCAATTTTGCCCAATTCATGTAATTGAGCAATTTGTGCAGACAATTGGGCTAAATTACAATGAGGGACACATAGATTGAATGTCAAGGTCCTAAAAATGCCAAAATTGCAAATTAAAAGACTCAATTGACATTTTTTTTTACCAAATTCAATCATATGCATAACAAAGGAACACATAAAATTGAATTTGAATTTGTATTTTTTTTGTGAGGTCAGCAAGACAAAGGATTTAAAATAAAAATATTGACTATTTTTTCATATTTTTGTGACCTCGAATGCTATTGTTCTTGAATTTTCAAGCATTTTTCTATTTTCTAAAAATATTAAAAAATGCGAAAAAATATGAAAAAATATTTTTTTGGTCAAAATGGTTCTTTAGGCTTGGCCAATGCCACCAAAGTTGATTTTGTAATTTTTTGACTTTTTGTGAATTTTTTATAAATTTTTTAAGAATAAGCTAAAAAAGATTGATCCGAAATTAGGTGGCAACACTCAGTTCATGAACATAACAAAACTTGAGTGGAAAGTGGTGAAAGTCCCACCAAACAAAACAGGCTAATCTCAAAACACAGCAGCATTATGCAGATCTGCTGAAGCGGTTGCTTCCGAAGGCTGTTGATAAGGTACTGCTGACCCTCCAAAAGCCAAGACATCTGGCACAAGAGGGGTGACAGTTCCCTTCTCCGTCATGATTTGCTCAGATCTTGTTGGAGAGTTTCTATCACGAACATGATTTGTCGTGGGAGGAAAGTTCTCAAAGCCAACATCATGAACTGTATCACGCATAACTTCTATTTCTGGCAAATCTGGCGTAGAAACATCACGATCAATCTTTCCCTTTGATCTAGGAGGAGAGGAAAAGGATTTGGTACCATAAATGTAGGGGTGACATTAAATCTGGGCCGTTCAATTCAAAATGAATGGTCCAGATTAATTCACAATTTTTTTAGTAGGAAATGATGTGGACTGATTTGAACTGTTCATTTTGAATTGGACGGTTCAGATCGATCATGGTAGGAGATGGTAGGAAATTTCCAATGGTAGGAAATCCGGATCCAGGAGGAGAACCCCGGAAGCTCTCCCAATGTACATCTAGGTGACTATGAGTAGGACCTTCATAACGCCTATTACTGTTTAGATAGGCATGGGAATCACCTTATCAATGTACGATTCAACGACTATGTGCTTTCTGTAAACCGCATGACATAGAGGAAAATAAACATCTTGTAAGGACACTTATTTTATCACAACCTTGCGTTCTTCAACCATCATTGCCACTCCAACAAGACTTATATGAATGGCAATTGCTTGCCCAATAGGACAAGCCACTCCATTCTATCGGTTGCTTCCCCCATCAAATTTGTTGGCGAATCTCTCGTCACTTTATGTTCTCCCTAACAAATATAGCATTGGGAGTTCACTGGGCTCCTTTTTTTTTTTTTCATCTACTAGATTTTTCCCGATCTTAGCAAATCAACGACGATTTGATTTTCGATTATGAGAATGCCCTTTGCA
This sequence comes from Rhodomyrtus psidioides, assembly GCA_021437785.1. Lineage (NCBI taxonomy): Eukaryota > Viridiplantae > Streptophyta > Magnoliopsida > Myrtales > Myrtaceae > Rhodomyrtus > Rhodomyrtus psidioides. The sequence goes on along the minus strand of JAILYB010000272.1, from coordinate 137,049 downwards.
ATAAAATTAAATTATTATTGCAGAGGGCAATCTCATAAATGACCGTACCACGTCCAATTTAGCTCGGGCAATCCCTCGTGTGAGATGTATAGATCTCTTCAATACAATAATTATTTCAGCATGCTATTACCATCCTTAAGAGAACGACATCAACTCTCGATTAATTTATAAACTAGAGGCCAAGCATATCTTTAGAGGCTTTTTAATATGGATTTTGTCCCTAAATTCCAATTAGAAATGCCCTGAGGTCACTTTCACAAGCTAGTTATATCAATCATTTTTCATCTCTCGCTCTTCACTCCGACACCACAAAAGCCCCTCTTTTTAGCCCAAATGGATACGGAGATCGAATCGCGGTGCTACCTGGGGGGCTCGGCTCGTTTTTGTGCACCACATCTGGAAGTTGGATGATTCATTCACAAAGAATGCAGATAAATTAGGGAAGGCAACTGATCTAAATTTCGAAATAAAAACTGCCAAGAAAATTGCAAAATCTGGAGATGACTATAAAAGATTTTTTAGATGACAAATGGAAAAATTTACTGAAGGGGGAAAAATAAAAAATGAAATAAAATTTATGTCGAGCAAATAATAAACACAGAGACCAGCAATAGAATTCGAGAAACCCTCGTCTGGTCTCGTCGTCTCGCCGCGTCGTCGCCTCCGTCGTCTTCAAAACTCGGAACTCTCCCAAGCTTCGCTTCCAAGGGATTGGAGCCTTCTCGCACCATCTCGCTTGGCCCCTTTTGAAGATCAAGGTTTCTCTCTCTCTCTCTCTAATTGGTCGTGTTTTATCAGCGATTACTGTGTCGGCGTGAGCTTTCTAACACGACTCGTCTTTCGTTGCTTCCCTTCTCGTTTGGCAGACGCCGGCAAGCATGACGTCTTCACTCGTGAGACGATGCCCGGGGCTCTCTCCTCTCTTCTCCATGAGGTGCCTCTCTTGGAACGACTCCGTCACCACCCATTTGGCCGCCAGTCGCTACCGAACCCTAGGCGACCTCTCGAAAACCCTCAGCACGTCGGCGGTGCCGAATGAGTATCCTTCTTCTCGTCCTGCTCCACAGCAATCGCCGCCTCCGCCGTCTGATTTCAGGGCTTTCAACCGGAACCCAGATGAAGGGGTGCAACAAAATCGGTACTTTCACCCTCAGCACAGAGGCATCTGATGGGATAAATCGACTGTGGGGCTCTCAACAAGCACTCTCAAAGGAACTTTGTTCAGACAAGGAAGAGGAGACGGAAGGTGGCTTTTCAATATAGTGTATTCACAATCGATTCACCCATATTGAAATGGTTACAAGACTCACCTATTTATAGGCTTAAAACATGACTCTTGAGTCTCTCTAGGAAAGTGAAAAGACTAAAACAACAATTACATCGGAATACTAAAAGATGATAGACTCAACTAATTATGTCTACTAAAACAAAAATTACATCGGAATACTAATTATGCCATGGGAGTCGAACGGTCATTATAACACTTAATGAATTTGACTTAATTCCCAACAAAACTCCCCCTTAAGCCAAATTCTCTTCCGTCGATCATTCCAAGTAAACTTCTGAATTTTCGAAACACTTCGATCTTGAGAGGTTTCGTAAAAATATCTGCGACTTGATCACCGGTCTTCACATGCACAACTTCAATTTGTTTGTCGCTGACTTGTTCTCGAATAAAATGATATCGAACATCGATATGCTTGCTCCTCTCATGAAAAACTGGATTCTTCGTCAAAGCAATGGCAGAAACATTATCAACAAAAATCTCCGTTGCATCCTTTTGCTCCATATGGATTTCTTTGAGCAACTTTCTCAACCATATCGCATGACAAACACACGATGATGCAGCAACATACTCCGCTTCACATGTCGACAGAGTAACACTGTATTGCTTCTTTGATGACCATGCAAAAGCAGTTTCACCCAGATAAATTACAAAGCCCGTAGTGCTTTTTCGATCATCGACATCTCCCTCATAGTCGCTATCTGAATAACCTCTGAGTTGAAATAGTTCAGATTGATAATAATACAAGCCAAGAGAGATAGTACCTTTGATGTACCGAAGTATCCTTTTTGCTGCCTTAAGATGAGATGTCTTCGGATTCTCCATATATCGACTCACAATTCCGACACTGTACATGATATCTGGTCTGCTACAGGTCAAATACCTTAAGCTTTCAATCAAGCTTCTAAAATATGTTGAATCAACATCGATACCTTCATCGAACTTCGACAGTTTTGCACCACAATCCATCGGAGTATTAACCGAAGTGCAATTCTTCATGTTGAATTTCTCAAGGATATTTTCAGCATATCTTTTTTAGGAAATAAAAATCACATCTTCATTTTGCTTCACTTCGATACCTTTCTCATGCTTCAAGTAGAGAGCATGTTCGTACGGACATTGTACGAAGCCATTTGCCTTGAAATAAGCATCGATTCTGGAGTTCCAAGCTCTCGGAGCTTGCTTAAGCCCATACAAAGCTTTCTTCAATCTCAGCACTTTGTCTTCATGACCTTTCACAACAAACCCAGTGGGTTGTTCGACATAAATTTCTTCTTCAAGAACGCCATTCAGGAATGCCGATTTGACATCCATTTGATAGATTGGCCCCCGATTTTGAGCTGCAATGGAAATCATTAGTCTGATGGTATCCATTCGGATGACAGGTGCAAATACCTCGTCATAGTCGATCCCAGCTTTCTGTTTGTAGCCCTTTGCGACAAGTCTGGCCTTATAACGAGTGATTTCTCCTTTCTCGTTCTTCTTGGCCTTGTATACCCATTTGACACCGATCGCCTTTTTGTCATTCGGAAGATCAGCGAGTTGCCACGTTTTATTCTTTTCGATGGCTTCTATCTCTTCATCCATGGCTTTCCTCCATTTTTCTTCTTTCGCAGCTTCATCGAAAATAAGTGGTTCACAATCTGCAAGAAGACATATAAGGTGAAGCTCATCGGTAGCTTCATAAATTTCAGAAAGTCTTCTTGATCTCGGTGCTAGTGATTCTTCGACAGTATTTGAAGTTGAAGCTGACGATGATGGAGAGAACATCGGAGAAGGTGAATGAGCTTCAATCTCCATTTCGACAGAATCATCACGAACGGTTTCGACAAATTTATCATGACTGGTTTTGACAAGTTGTCGATTTTCCTCCCACAAACTTTCTTCATCAAATTTCACATCTCTGCTTACATATACTTTCAAAGTGTCAGGATCAAACAATTTGTAAGCTTTTGATGAGGAATCATACCCGATGAAAATGAGCTTTTTACTCTTGTCTTCCAACTTCGATCTTTTCTGGTTGGGTACGTGAGCATACGCAACACTCCCAAAAATTCTTAAATGAGAAACCGTAGGTTTTCTCCCGCTCCATGCTTCTTCTGGGGTAACACCATCGAGTCCTTGCGTGGGACATCGATTCTGCAGATAAACTGCACATCTGACAGCTTCGCCCCAAAGCTCCTTTGACAAATTTTTGCTTTTCAACATACTGCGAACCATGTCGAGAATGGTTTTGTTCCTTCGCTCAGCCACACCATTTTGTTGTGGGGAATACGGCGCCGTTAAGAAACGTCGAATGCCATGGTAATCACAGAATTGATTAAATTCTCCAGAAGTAAATTCTCCTCCACGATCAGTTCTTAAAGACTTGATAAAATAACCACTCTCCTTTTCAACCATTTTCTTGAAGTGCTTAAACGTATCAAACACCTCTGATTTTTCTTTCAAGAAAAACACCCAAGTCTTTCGAGTAAAATCATCAATAAACGTAACAAAGTAGCGATGATTACCGTACGACTGAGGAGTGATCGGACCACATACATCAGAATGAATCAACTCCAATGGCTTCTTCGCTCGATAAGTCGACTCCTTCGGAAAACTTGCTCGAGAATGCTTGCCAATTACACATCCTTCACATAATTGATCGGGGTGATCAATATGCGGTAAGCCATACACCATCTTCTTGCGAGAAAGCATATTGAGTCCGCCAAAATTGAGATGACCGAACCTCAAATGCCATAGCCACGAAGGATTGTCTACACATGCTTGAAGGCATGTAGACATATCATCTTTGATGTTCAGAGTGAACATCCTATTCTTCGACATCTTCACATTTGCAATCAACTTATTATTGCAATCTCTCAACATAAGACATAGATTTTTCATCTGGACAGTAAATCCTTTCTCAAGAAGCTGTCCTAAACTCAAAATATTACTCGACATCTTCGGTACATAATACACGTTAGTAATAAACTGACGTGTTCCGTTCTTCAGACGAATTAAAATCGTACCTTTCCCTTTGACAAGAATTTGAGAATTATCACCGAACGAGACTTTTCCTTTTACTGTCTCATCCATTTCAACGAACATCTCCTTTCGGCCGCACATGTGGTTACTTGCTCCAGTGTCCAAGTACCACGTATCATTCTTTTCATTAGCATTTTCTTTAAATGCCAGCATAAGAACTTGATCACCATCATTCACCAGGTTCGCCTTTTCATCTGCCACCGCACTTTCTTTCTGCCAACACTCATAAGCATAATGGCCACATTTATTACAATGATAACATCGAACCTTTGATTTATCATACCGGCTATTTGTGTTTCTTCCTCTTCCACGAGTACTTCTTTGATTATGAAAGCACTCATTGCTTCGGGCGAAATCTCCTCCACTTCGTCCACGACCTCTTCCTTGGAAACGGCCTCTACCGCGTCCTTGGTCTCGATCTTGATTGACCCATCGAGTTTGCACAGGGTCACTTCTTTGGCCTTTGTCATCTCGGATATTCAATCGAGATTGGAGTACTTCCTCCACCGGTTCAGACTTGTTTCTTTTCAGTCTTTCTTCATGGGCTTGCAACGAACCCATGAGCTCATCGACCGTCATAGAATCGACATCTTTCGATTCCTCGATAGCGACGACGATGTGGTCGAACTTCTTATCCAACGACCGCAGGATTTTTTCGACAACACGAACATCAGGAACATCTTCGCCATTCCTTTTCATCTGATTCACAATAGCTAAAACTCTTATGAAATAATCAGAAATCGACTCAGATTCTTTCATACGGATTACCTCGAACTCGCCTCTCAAAGTTTGAAGGCGGATCTTCTTTACTTTCTCAACACCTTGGTGCGTGGTTTGAAGAATCTCCCATGCCTCCTTGGATGTAGTAGCATTCGAGACTTTCTCGAACATAGAATCATCTAAGGCTTGAAAGATGATTGACAACCCGAGTTGATCTTTCGAACGAGTCTTCTCCAACGCATTCCTCTGAGCCTGAGTCAACGCGACATCTTCATCTGGCTCATCATAGCCATTGTTGACAAGATCCCACACACTATGGGCGCCGAGTATGGCTTTCATTCTGGAAGCCCACTTGCCATAGTTTTCTTTGGTGAGGATTGGATACTGAAAAGGAAGGTTGCTTGTTGACGCCATAATCACGAAACCGTGAAGCTCTGATACCAATTTGATGGGATAAATCGACTGTGGGGCTCTCAACAAGCACTCTCAAAGGAACTTTGTTCACACAAGGAAGAGGAGACGGAAGGTGGCTTTTCAATATAGTGTATTCACAATCGATTCACCCATATTGAAATGGTTACAAGACTCACATATTTATAGGCTTAAAACATGACTCTTGAGTCTCTCTAGGAAAGTGAAAAGACTAAAACAACAATTACATCGGAATACTAAAAGATGATAGACTCAACTAATTATGTCTACTAAAACAATAATTACATCGGAATACTAATTATGCCATGGGAGTCGAACGGTCATTATAACACTTAATGAATTTGACTTAATTCCCAACAGCATCAACGCTAGTGGCGGTAAATGGAGCTCGCCGCCGCCGCCGCAAGGGATGCTCTGTTTGGTTACCAGAACCAGAGCCAGAGCCAGAGCCCGAGTTATCCCAATGCAGGATACCCTAGTCAGGGTCAGAACTATCCAGCCCACGGGTACTCAAATCCTGCTCCGGTTTATCCGCAGCACCAAACCCCTAAACAGTGGAATAAGCAAGTTCCAGGACAGGGTTACAGTCGACAGCAGAATCCTAGTCAGTGGAATTCCCAGAACCAGAGCTATGGTGAGTACCAGAGCCCTACTCGGATGAACACCCCGAACCAGAACTTTCGGCAACAGCCCAGGAGCCCTGATCAGTGGAACAACCAGAGTCAAGGGTATCTGCAGCCAATTGATCGCAACCAGTGGGTGCCGCAGAATCCAAGTACTAATCAGTGGAACCATCAGCAAGCAACTGTAGCACGTGGGACGGAGAATCAGGCGACGGAAACTCCTGCTCTAGGGCCTTCAATTGCTGGACTGAGATAGTTGTGCCAGGGAGGGAAAGTTAAAGAAGCCATAGAGTTGTTGAATGAGGGGGTTAAAGCCGATGCTGACTGCTTCAGTTGGGTGTTGGATGCTTGTGGGAAGTCCAAGTCTCTTGAGAATGCAAAGAAGGTGCATGATTACTTTTTGCAGTCAACGTGTAGAGGTGACCTTCAGATGAAGAACAAGGTGCTTGAAATGTATGGGAAGTGTGGCAGTATGATCAATGCCCGGAGAGTTTTCGTTCACCTGCTAGATAAGAACATTGGCTCGTGGCATTTGATGATAAATGGATATGCGTACAACGGGTTAGGAGACGATGGGTTGGAGTTGTGTGAGCAGATGAGGAAGTTGGGATTGAAGTCAAATGAACAGACTTTTCTTGCAGTTCTGTCAGCGTGTGCCCGTGTAGGTGCCATTGAAGAAGGTTTTATACATTTCGAGTCGATGCAGAATGATTATGGGATTAAGCCTGGGATTGAGCATTTTTTAGGGCTTATTGATGTTCTCTGTCAGCATCTGTTTTCAATTTGCAACATGCGATTATCCTGCCAGAGGGAGTATTTTCGTAAGGTTTGGAAAATTTATTAAAAAATGATACGAGAATCCAGCTTGTTCACTTTATAAAGCGCGTGCTTTGATTGGTAAATAACTTTTGGGTGGCGGTCAGTGCCCACTTGGGCTTGGCTGCTCGATTGTACGCAGAAAGAATTGCCCTTTGAGTCTCCCTACACAATCTGCACATCCGGGTTAATCACCTCGTTGGATCTTTTATTGCCTTTTTCTTGAGTTAATGCATTTCATTGTTATATTTGTCTGGTCCTGGTGGGATTTTTGCACTGGACCGAGATGGTTTTGATTGAATGCAAGGCTGTTACAGTTTTCTAAGTTATCTTCTTCCTATACCACTGTTTAGATCATTTTATTGCCCTTATGGGAAAAGTTGGATTTTATTGACCTTCGTAGTCCATCTTGGCAAAGCTAAGAAGTCTAGTGGCAGTGATTAGCTCTGAATGCTAATGGACTTAGATCAAATGTCGCTCTTAACTATCCTGTGATTTCTTCCTATAATGAAGCTGCAGTTCAGTGGAGATGAAACACATATGCTTCCACCATCGTCTTCTTATTAGTACATATTAAGTCGGATTTTATTGGACTCCGTAGTCCATCTTGGCAAAGCTAAGAAGTATAGTGGCAATGGTTAGCTTTGAATGCTAATGGACTTGGATCGAATGTCACTCTTTACTGTCCTGTGCTTTCTCCCTCCAATGAAGATGAGTTCAATGGAGATGAAACACGTGCTTCAACAACCTGGTCTTCTTAGTTCATATTATTTGAATCAGGCCTTCACGTAATGTGGCAAACTACAGAATTTCTTTAATGAAGTTTCTATAAAATGCACTGACTTTTTATTTATGTTCTGATCATGTTCTTTATGCAGCTCGCTTCTCGCCTGATGATAAGTATTCAAGGCAAAGAGTTCTTCTAAAGAAGCGATTTGGTTTGTTGCCGACCCAACACCCTCCTTTGAAATACTAAATACTAAATTTGGGATATCGCATGGATGTTCTTTTCTTGTGAAACTAAGATCCTTGCCCGTGTGACAGATTTGGTTTTCCAGTACACGTGTGCGCGCAAGTGTGTCCCTGTTACACATCCCTTCGATCAGTACCTACCAAAACTCAAGTCTGTCGGATGACCATCTAATGCCGTGCTTTAATGGACACACAAACATCGGGGGTGATGTTCTTGTGAACTGGAATGGATGTTGTGTATCGCGTGAGGTTCATTGTGTTTCTACAGTCTCGTCTTCGGTTAGTTCATGTGTTTCGGCTCTTCGCATTTTCATGATCATATTATGTGACATCCTCGCGGAGCTGGTTCATTCTGTTTCTTTCTGTCGGCTCTCGCTCATTTGAGGTGCCATCCAACTGGCTGTTGACTGTCCTCGCCTAAGTTGTCGGGAACGGGTCTCGGTTCTACTACATCTTTTGAAATGTTCGCAAACTCTGGTGAAGATTTCTCATTTAAATCTGCAGAAGCTAGAGCCGAGAAGCAGAAACAATGCGAGGGTATGAGAGGGTCGGTTCTGTTTTCTTTGCGGATGTTGCTAATTTCCAGCTTGGATGACAATGTCTGGGATGGTATCCTGGAGGTAGACTTAGACGATGGTGTAAAATGCATTTAAGCATTTAAGACGGTGCATTGATTCCTATTGAATGAATTTTGGGTTCCTATGCTGTTGTTTTTATTAAACAACAAATTAGGTTGAGTTTATTTCGCGGGAGATATGATTCAGAATGCGTCTTTTTATAAAAGATCGCTTATGATAATTAGTTAATGAAAAATAATTTTATTAATGTCAGTTCAACTGTTTTTGCGAGCGATAAAAAAAAATTTCGCTTATTTATTTTATAATAGATGGAAGGGATCAAGTAGAGACTTACACTTATTAAGATTAATCATTTGATTGGTATAGAACATATTTTCTCTCTATTTGATTAGCTTGATGGTGGAACGACTTGTTGTTCTTCTTGATTATCCTGATTCGGCACTAAAGGATTTCCACGTTCTTCTTGTATACTCTGATATGGCAAGGAAGACCTTCAATTTGGGCCGTCGGATCGCCTCCCTTTTTATAGGGGATCCGACGGTGGGGATGAAAGGTCTCCCCTGCCCACAGGGCAGGGATCCTTACCCCCTCCCCAGTGACCCTGTTCAAACTCTTCTTCCCCAAGGAACTAACGCAAGGGCTCTTGCCACAACGCGTACGGAGCACCATCTCAGATCGTCGTCGGCCCTCCGTCGACTCCGACGTCCATCGCCTCCGATCACCGTCACCAAACGATCATCCATTGCTAGTCATTTCGGCCACCGCAGACCACACCGACAACCACACCAAAAAAAAAAAGACAAGACTTGAGCGAAATATGGTCGGACGGCCGTAGCTCAAACCAAAGCATAAAATGGACGAGCAGACGCACAAGAACTACAAACTACTCTACTGACAGGTCGAAACACGATTCATGTCCATTTACGTGACCTTAGAATTGTTACATCAAAACATCTTAGGGAAAATGAAATCAGCATGGATCACAAAATATAGATTACCTAATTTTTATCAACTTGTTCACTTGGAGAGTTGATCAATCAACCCCCAAGCACCTCCAGCTGTGCCATAATCTCCTTTGCGGCCACCTCGTTCTCATTTGTCGGCTTCATACTCTCTTCTTCCTCCTCCTGTCCAAGCACCTGAGCCAGCGGTGCCATAGTCTCATTTGCGACCACCTCCTTTTCATTCGCCAGCTTCTTCCTCCTCTCGTCTTCCTCTTCCTGTTGGTTCTTCTCGTCTTTCTCCTTCTGCCTCTGCTCCTTTTTTTGCCTTTTCTTCTTCTTGATTTCCTGCACCTTTGTCTGGTTCTTGGTGAGTTTTTCTGGGTTTTTTCCCCTTCGGAAGGGAACTGGAGAAACGTAATTTTGATAAGTAGTAGAACAGAACAAAATAGTGCGGAACAGAACAGAGTAGAAGACATTATGGTAACGATACTGCATTGGGTGAAAAGTGATAAAATGCCTGGAGTTGGTCGGGGCAGGCAAAAGCAGTGCTCTGCTGAGGATGGAGGAGAAGACAGACTTGGCCGGGGCCGGCGAAAGCAACGCTCGGCTGAGGATGGAGGAGACGACGGACTTCATCCGAAAGAGAGAGCGAGGAACTTAGGATGGGAAGAAGAGGAGAGGAAAAGGAGAGAATGTGCGAAAAGGAGGAAGAGGAGAGGAAGAAGAAGAAGAAGAAGTATAAGAAAAAAGAGGAAGAGAAGAGAAAGAAGAGAATACGTGCGAAAAGCTGCGTAGGGTATTTCTTGCGAGGCGAGAGTGGGATATCATATATCTCCCTCTCCCTCTCTCGCTATAGCTCCCTAGCCCTCCAGGCCTAAGCTTTCATAGAGAATCATCTTCTTCGGCAACGTCACTGTCGCTTTCTTTGCCAACGTCGCCCGTCCTCGTCCGTGCCACATCATCATCTCTCTCACACACTCTCATTATAGCTCTCTTGAGGAGCTAATAGAGAAAGTTTTGGACGAGCGCGGGGATGGGCACGGACAACCACATCGACAACCACACCAAAAAAGGAAAGAAAAAAAAAAGACGAGACTCGAACGAAATATGGTCGAACGGCCACGGCTCAAACCAAAGCATAAAATGGACGAGCAGACGCACAAGAACTACGAACTACACATGTTGAAACACAATTCATGTCCATTTACATGACCTTAGAATTGCTACATCAGAACATCTTAGGGAAAATGAAATCAGCACGGATCACGAAGCTTGAAATTCTAAAAATTAATTGAAAAATAACATTAAAAGCTGGAAAAATATTATGCTAGCGAAAAACTTGACGAAACGATATATAAACGTCTATAATCGGACACTTAAGGGCAAATATAATTGCAGATTGCGCACAAGACAGCTTGCGTGCTTAAATTCAAAAATTTCGTTCAAACAAACCGTAACTCCAATTTATGAACCGTCAACGTCATTAGTTTCGTAACACCCTTAAGTTTATTCTTTACAATAATCACAGCTGAATAAATCCAAAAAATAGGCCCCACGATACCCCCGAAACTCTAATTTTCCAGCGTTAATTACGAAAACTTCATCAACTTGATCATACGAACTCCGATTAATGCAATATTATAGCCAAAACGAACATTATTTAATGTACTAAAAAATCTCTTATATGACCATCCTCAGTCTACAGTTAAAAACTAAGGAAATCAACCCCCGAAATTCACTATTCATGCAGAACAAACTGCGCACCAAACTTGAATTGCTCGCTCCAAGCAAACTACAATATCAAATTGCGATCGGTCAAATCCTACGGCTTCATAATATCCAAAAGATTTATTCTCAAGAAAAAACATAGTCAATCGCTCAAGAAATTAGACATAGCAGCTTAATTTTCTCTAAAATTCAAATTGAAGTCCTAAAATTCGAAAATCACATCAATATGAGGAACGAGAGGTGAAAAGTGGTAAAATGCCTTGAGTTGGCTGGGGCAGGCAAAAGCAGCGCTCGGCTGAGGATGGAATAGAAGATGGACTTAGCCGGGGCCGGCGAAAGTAGCACTCGGTTAAGGATGTAGAAGACAACGGACTTCATCCGAAAGAGAGAGCGAGGAACTTAGAATCTAACTACGTAGAATTACTTATAATGACAATGCATGTCAACATTATTTTCCATCCCCATTGTCGAGTATGAGAATCCACTGGTCTTTATTTTGCTCGTCGGGTCTTGTTTTGCTATTTATTTGCTCTCATCTCAAGTGCTGGACAGGACCGGCAAGAAGACTCTGGCCGTCGTCACAAAGGCCGATAAATCTCCAGAGGGCTTGCACGAGAAGGTGACAGCAGAGGATGTCAATATTGGGCTTGATGTTATGTCTGCATGTGGAACAGGATTGGTGTTCGACATTGCACCCTTGGAGTGCTTGCGCCTTCTACGGCTTCTAGATTCGTCGACTCGCATCACAAGAGGCCGGCCCATCCCCGCACTCGTCAACTTCCTCTTCCAGCTGGGAGCTATAGGCATTGTGAAAGGGTGGGAATTTCAGAGAATCAAAAGAAAGCGACAGCAACATGATTCTGTATGAAAGCCTACACTGGAGGGCTAGGGAGCCATAGCTAGAGAGGGAGATCCCACCCTCGCCTCGCCCGCCAGAAATACCCAGCTTTTCCACGTTCCACTCTCTTCTTCGCCTCTTCTCCTTCTGCTTCCTATCCTCTTCCTCTTTTTCGCATACTAAGAATAATAAAAATGAGATTCGGCCTTAAAAAAACAGAATAATAAAAACGAGAACCTTATTATTAAGCGCAATATTAAGCACACATAAAGGAACGAAAGTAGCAAAATTTAGCATTTCACGATTATTGTACGTTATCATGATTTTACAACAACGATATCTAATTGAGAATTCTAAGATCACAACTATTAAGCAGAATAACATTTTTGACTATATGATCTCCCAATTAATAAGGGCAGTGGCAAGGACACCTTCCTCATCCATGTCGAGGCATGTCTTCTTGAGCTCGACGAGCTGGCCCGTCGCCTTGTCCTTGGACTTGTAGACCTAGACGTGGCCTCGCCGACCTTCTCCAACTTCTCGTACTCCACTCTCTCTCTCTCTCTCTCTCTCTCTCTCTCTCTCTCTCTCTCTCTCTCTCTCTCTCTATAGAAATGGGCGACAGTTTTGGTTTTGGAACGTCGAGGGGTTGCCCCGTGTGTGTGTGTGTGTGTGTTTTTTTTTTCTAGGGGGGAGGAGGGGGGTAATGGAAGGAAGGAGGGAGAAATGGTGGGTGTCGGGGATCCATTCGAAATTTGAATTTCGAATGGGTCCGTGCCACGCCAAATGACGTGACGATGATTCAATCAATTATACCTAAAAATTCTAAATCTTTCAAATAACCTCTTGAACACGCAAAATTCTAAAATTTAAAATTCCTTGCAAATTATGTTACCGATTTTCACCCGTCAAATTTTTCCGTCAAGCATATGCATCTGTCAAGCTGTGTGCAACACACGATTTTCAAACTTCAATGAAGAAGAATAATAATAAAAAAATAATCTTTTTACGCGGCAATTCATGAATGTCGCGAGCGAAGCTCTAAGTCTGGGGGGGGGGGGGGGGAGATATTGGTGAGGCACATGGGGCCGCCCCACCCAAATTTTTCCCTAAGTCTGACCCAAGTGGTGCCTTACCGCATTTCCTACCTCATACACCCACAAATGGACAGAGCATATATTTCGGATCAGGCGAAACATTCCGCAATGAATGTGAGTGCCAAACGTTGTCGTCTTTGATATGGATTGCTCCATGAGACTATGGTCCCCACAGGTGAGCGGATCCTCTGCCCTGATGATATCAAGGCAGGGAGTGCCCCGGTCAATCTCATTCGTCCGTTGATTGAACAGACGAATGAGATTGATGGAGCAAAAAGTGACCGCACAAAAAAAAAAAATCATCCAGCCGCAGTTTTTTTTTTCGTGGCCGCACCCCTGCCCTGATGCTATCAGGGTAGAGGATCTGGATCCCTAGGCTGTAGGCTTTAATTATTTGTTGGTCGGGGTTCCAGAAGGAAGAGCCGGAGGGATTTGCGGGAGCAAATCGCCTAACCTCAGACCTTCCTACCCTTCTCATCTCAACCATTCATTTTTCTTTCTTTTTAAAACTTTTCTCCCCTATAAAAAGAGAGAGGGCCCAGATTCCCCTAACCTTCTGTGCGAAGGTTAGAGGATTCAGTTCCCGCTTTTTAACCTCTTTTGTTCTCTCGTTCAACATTTTGCTCTTTGTCATGGTGATCAGCAATCGGTTGGTTCGCGGCGTCTCCGGCATTTTAACCAGATTTGCCCGCTCGACGTCTGGACAAAGGTCTGAGCATGGACAGAGGAGATTCAGGGAGTATAAAACTCAAAAAGAGATGAGAGAACAAGAGGTTAGAGTTATCCTAATCTTCATGAGTTGAATTGACATGATTAACAGCGACTGACAAGCTTCAATGAGAATTCAATTCTCTACTTTTGCCATTTTTTTCTTCCTCCTCACCTCATTCCACCTCCATCCCCGAAACACCAAAAGACAAGATAAAAACTCTTCAAGAATAATTCTCCACAATAACAACTTACAGATCTCCTTTCGAGATATAACGATCAGTTATCATCTAGTTCTGTTGAGCATCATGGCCGCTGATGATCAAATAATTCTCACTGCACATGAACTAATTAAATTTCGTGAACCAATTAAATCATTATTGTGTTTCTAGATTCTAGCTATGTTGATCCTGGATTGCCGGCTTAGGGTTTATAGCGGCTTACACAAGAATGCTAATCACTGTGAGTTCCTACACCGAAAAATGGATGACAGCTGAAGATCTCAACAACTTTCGATATTTTCTATTAATATTTTCTCTTAGTCTGTTAGTTGCATTGTTGGTCCGATAACTAATATTTGCGACATTGCAACCGTTGGCCATTGGGCATATGAGTGATTGTTGCAACTGTCTTTTCCTGGATTTATTCGGGAATGGCATCAGAAATTGGACTTGAACTTGATAACGATTTAATGACATTCTTTATATTGATAACAAATCTGCTTGTTCTTCCCTTCTTTCTCATGATCCCCTAACTTGTGGTAAATTGCAATATCCCAAATATTAGTTGTTGGAACAATAATGCAACTAACAGACTAAGAGGAACAAATGCTTCTTCTTCCCTTCTTTCTCATGATCCCCTCACATGCGGTAAATTGCAATGTCCTAAGTATTAGTTGTCGGAACAACAATGCAACTAACAGACTAAGAAAAATATATGCATGTTCTTCCCTTCTTTTGAATCGGAACAACAATGTAATTAATAGACTAAGAAAAACAGATGCCTGTTCTTCCCGTCTTTTGAATCGGAACAACAATACAACTAACAGTCTAAGAGAAACATATGCCTGTTCTTTCCTTCTTTCTCATGATCCCCTGACTTGCAGTAAATTGCAATGTCCCAAATATTAGTTGTCGGAACAACAATGCAACTAATAGACTAAGAGAAGCATATGTTTGTTCTTCCCTTCTTTCTCATGATCCCCTCACATATGGTAAATTGCAATGTCCCAAAGAGAAAAATATGATATTAACAGAAAATACCGAAAGTTGTTTACATCTTCTGCTCTCCTCCATTTTTCAGTTCAAGAACTCACGGTGATTAGCATTCTTGTGTAAGCCACTATAAACTCTAAGTCGGCTATCCAGGATCAACATAGGTAGAATTTAGAAACACAATAATGGTTTAATTGGTTCGAGAAATTTAATTGATTTATCAACAGTGAGAATTATTTGATTAATAGCAGCCATGATGCTCAACAGAACGAGATGATAGCCAAGCGTTATATCTCGAAAGGAGATCTGTAAGTTGTTATTGCGAAGAATTGTTCTTGAAGGGCTTTTATTTTGTCTTTTGGTGTTTCGGGGTGGGGTGGAATGGGGATAAGGAGGAAACAAAAACAAAAACAAAAATAGGGAATTGAATTCTAATTGAACCTTGTTAGTTGCTGCTAATCATGTCAATTCAACTCTTGAATAGGTATTTACGTGCTGATCTTCATGGAACATCTAGCACAGTGATAAAGAACCACAAGCCAAAGCAATATGATCTTACTTTAAATCAAGTTGGATGTTTTGCGGTAATTGTGTAATGGCCGGGATCCCACTTGCACGATATTGTCCGCTTTGGGCTTTGCAACCCGCACGGTTTTACTTTCCGAGCACTCAGCCGGGAAAAGGCCTCATGCAAGTCTAAGGACACCCCAAAATTGGAGCAGCATACCTAATTAGATGCAATTATAGTTTTTAGTTTTTGATGAGGGAGGGCAGCGCAGGAGAAATTTGTTCTCTTAGTCAACATTAACACCTCAAATTTACTGAAGGAAATCAAACGATCATGCTAAGGGCATCCAGATGCTAGCTGTAAGGTGATGTGTGGGCTGAGGAGAAACGTGGATTGTCAATGACGTTAAGAACAAGAAAACAGAAAACAGGAAGACAAATAAATCTACTTTGCTGTAACTATCCTAATACCCATAACTAAATTAAACAATTATCCAAAAGAGCATCATGTCAAATTAACTAAAATTGGCTGATCTTTTAGTCTTAGTAGCTCACAAATTTCTCATGACACATCGATCTCAAATACATCCAAGTATAATTCAACTATCAAAGCAGGGGTAACTCAAATAGTCCCATCTCATCTTGACTCATTTGGAGAGCAGATCAAGCAGCCGCCCAGGCACCTCATGCAGCGTCGCCATAATCTCCTTTATGGTCACCTCCTCCTCCTGTCCAAGCACCTCTTTTTCCTTCGCCAACTTCTTCCTCTTCTCGTCTTCCTCCTTCTTCTCGTCTTTCTCCTTCTTCCTCTGCTCCTTTTTCTGCCTTCTCTTCTTTTTGCTTGTGACACAGGCCGAGGTTTTCACGCCCAGACCGGTCGTGCAGATGGCCGAGAGATGCCCCAAGACCTGCTTTGTCTTGGTTCTCCTAGGTTTCTCTAGAGTTTTCTACTATTTTCTACTAGTTTCCAGAATGCTCCTAGGGACGGGCGAGTCGGTAATTTAGCTAAGGTTCTGGAACATTCCTACTTAATGTCGGTGGTTGGGAAGATGTGAGATGTAATCTCAGCCCTCCGATCAAATCTAGATCAATGATTGTAATCCAAGACCCCCTCCTATATAAAGGGGAGTCCTCTTAGTCATTTGACATCCACAAAACAAAACAAAACAACAAAAGCTTCCTCTCCAGAGTCTGGCTCTCTAGAATTTTCTCTCTCTACAATCGATAGGCTTAGCTCGGGCGTCCCTGTCGCGACCCGTCCGAAAGAGGACGCGGCTAATGGATTACCGATCGCGAGCCTTACCCCGCACAAGGGTGCGGATCGCGGGCTTCGGATCGGCGCGGGCCCTCCCAAGCCCATACCAAATCGCGGCGGGAGTATGTTTCAAAGGGATTCGGCGATAAGAGCCGATCGATTTCGACCTTAGTGTGGTCGTGGTGGCATGTGCAACTTGTGCATGCATTTGGAGTCGCCACCGGTCTTTCTCGGAGGGTAGACCGGAAACCTTACCAACCGATTGGGAGAGATCGATCAGTTCTACGGAACCAGAGATTTTGGGTTCGGGGACTTGGTTACGCTGGTGTCGTTACCAACGCCCTTTTGGTACCTAACGCGAGTGATTTTCCTAACTAGGATTTCATGCAGGCGCAATTTTGGGTGAGGTAAGTCTGACTTTGCACATTAACCAGTTTAACATGCTCACGTAATCATAATAAATAAATAGATGTCAATCACATAAACATCTATCCTACGTGGTGATCATGGAATTATGATTTAATGGGTCTCGAGCCAATGAGACCACATTTAATCATTTTAATATTTTAATAACGGAGAGCCGCTCTTCGCTTCTTCTTGATTTCTTGAACTCTTCAAGAATTGGGCCCCAAAGAGCTCGCCGACTTAAAAGGTTCCCCCACGTAATCCTCGTAGCATTTACATCAACAATTGACTATGCTAAAAAAATAAAGATTACATGAAAAATAAAAGGAGTACGCAGCCTCCATTTAATAATTACGACCCCAAATATATAAATAATCATCATACATTCATATATACATCAATCACATCGATTAGGGATTTTTCCATGATCACCACCCTT
The DNA here is from genome assembly GCA_021437785.1 of Rhodomyrtus psidioides. Taxonomy (NCBI): domain Eukaryota; kingdom Viridiplantae; phylum Streptophyta; class Magnoliopsida; order Myrtales; family Myrtaceae; genus Rhodomyrtus; species Rhodomyrtus psidioides. The sequence goes on along the minus strand of JAILYB010000272.1, from coordinate 119,461 downwards.
CTTCGTAAGTAATAAATTCACAATTTAAAACTTAGGAAGGCACAATAAAAATTCTACGTTGAATCATATTCAGAATTTTTACGTAAAATAAGATAGCCATAAATTTTCGATTCAAAATTGATTTAGTCTCAATTTTTGCTACGTTGATTAATTTATCATATAAAACAATCAACCTCCATTAGCCATGTAAGACGAACAATTCGTTAATACATATTGGCCATAGTATTGCAAAAATTGCAAAAATCAATTAAATGCACGAAAACACCTAAGGATTGGCTCTGATACCACTGTTGGGATCCACGTAACACGTAGCGGAAATAAATAACAACCCATACATGCATCTCCAGAGGCGTACTTCGTGCATTTTAATCGAAAAAAATCACAAAGCCTCAAAGGGAGCAAATAGATTACCTCTCGTAGCGTGCTTGAACGGGGAGACGACTAATAACTCCACAACAATTGTGCTAGCAATATGCAGAATCAATATTCCGAACTTAGTATATTTTGCTCACTCAAGATTATGAGAATATAGAGAGTGTTTGTGTTCTTCTCTCTAAGCTCTCAAAAATTTGCCCACTCTACAAAATGTCTCTCCCCTCAACCTCAAAACTCTTGCCATCCTTTTATAGCCAAAAATACCTTCCAATAAATTGTATTTAAAAATAGCACTAACAATTATAAATTCTATCTAAAAATAGCACTCACAAATAAATGACATTTAAAAATAGCACTAACAATAGCATTCACAATTTATAATACAAAAATGCTATTTAAAAATAGCACTAACAATAGCACTCACAATTTATAATACAAAAATGCTATTTAAAAATAGCACTAACAATTATAAATTCTATCTAATAATAGCACTCACAATTTATGATAAATAAATGCCATTTAAAAATAGCACTAACAATAGCACTCACAATTTATGATAAATAAATGTCATTTAAAAATAGCACTAACAATAGCACTCACAATTTATAATACAAAAAATGCTATTTAAAAATAGCACTAGCAATAGCACTCACAATACAAAAATGCTAAAAAAAAGGCACTAACAAAGGTGTTAAAAATAATAACCATTATTATTATTACAAGAGTTAAAGAGGTTACCAAACAGTACAAAAATGCATAACGTATAAATACGTATGACATATAAATACGTAGAGCATACGTATACATCCGTGAAACCGGGGACTAATTGAAAGAAAAATGTGCAATTAAGCCCTTTTGGTAAAAATTGATTAAATTGGAGGGCAAATTGACCTAATTGCACTTTAAGACTTTAGAATCCAATGTCATAGCTTATAAAAAGTGAGAATTGAAAACTAAAAGGCTCTAAAATGATTTTTTTTAGGCTCGGTTCGGGTTTATGTTTGTGAAGGAACATAGTGACCCGAGCCGAATTTTTGAGATTTAAAGTGACACACTTGAAGAGGAAATTAAAATAAAATTATCGAATATTTTTGGGTTTTTTTCTGACCACGAATGGTATTTTTCTGATTTTTTGGGTATTTTTATAATTAAATAAACTCGAAAAATATTAAAAATACCGAAAAATATTTTTTGTTCAAAATTGGTTCCTAAGGTTAAACCAAGGCTTCCAAAGTTGATTTTGTGATTTTATGACCTTTTTTGATATTTTTAATTAATTTTAAAGAATAAAAATCACAATAATAAATGGTAAAAAAATCAGGTGTCAACAGCTGCCCCTCTTTGAGAGGAATCTCGTTAGAGGTTTCTCTCAATGATAAGGTGGCACCTGATTCCTAACCGACTCAACTGGGAAAATAAGAGAAGAAATGTTATGACATCGGATCCTTAAGCCTATTGATAAAAGCTCAAATCAATCCCCGGTTTGCTCTAACAATTTGAATATGGGCCGGAGTGAGAGAGGCTTACCTGAAGCTCACCTGTCGGATGCTGCCGGTTGCGACGACTTTCAAGAAGATGCCTAGGACTCGTCATTCAGAATATCCTAGGGAGATTAAGCTATGACCTGTATGGTAGGTCATACCATGATGGGATTCCTAACTTGTAGGAACCTAAGGAAGGCGCATCCCACGCTTTGGGATTTGCCAAGGATTTTGATCCGTATGGTGGATCAGACCTTTGTGTTGATCCTTACTGCGATATTTATCAATGAGTTGACCCTTATGGCGGTTTCTACCAATGAATTGACCCTTTTGGCTGTTTCTACCATATGTGACCATTCAGGCGGTTTCTACCATTAATGTGATCCCTCAGGCGGTTTCTACCTTGGTTTGACCCTTCAGGCGGTTTCTACCTTGAGTAGACCCTTCAGGCGGTTTCTACCTTTGATTTGACCCTTCAGGCGGTTTCTACCTTTGTGTTGACCCTTCAGGCGGTATCTACCATGTGTTGACCCTTCAGGCGGTATCTACCTTGTGTTGACCCTTCAAGCGGTATCTACCTTTGATTTTGACCCTTCAGGCGGTATCTACCTTTGATTTGACCCTTCATGCGGTATCTACCATATTTTGACCCTTCAGGCGGTATCTACCTTGATTTGACCCTTCAGGCGGTATCTACCTTCATTTGACCCTTCAGGCGGTATCTACCTTTGAGTTGACCCTTCAGGCGGTATCTACCTTCATTTAACCCTTCAGGCGGTGTCTACCATCAGTTTTGACTTTGAAAAGGGGTCTCATGACGAGGGTTCTCCACGTCCGATGAGACTGCCTAAATGAAAAGGGGTCTCATGACGATGGTTCTCCACGTCCGATGAGATTTCCTGAATTTTGAGAAGGGGGTCTCATGACGAGGGTTCTCCACGTCCGATGAGACTGTTTGAATTTTAAAAAGGGGTCTCATGACGAGGGTTCTCCACGTCCGATGAGACTGCCTAAATTTTTGAAAAGGGGTCTCATGACGAGGGTTCTCCACGCCCGATGAGACTGCCTAAGTTTTGAAAAGGGGTCTCATGACGAGGGTTCTCCACGCCCGATGAGACTGCCTAAATTTTGAAAAGGGGTCTCATGACGAGGGTTCTCCACGTCCGATGAGACTGTTTGATATTTTGAAAATAGGTCCTGGGACGAGGGTTCTCCACGTCTGATAGGACTTTTTCTTTTAAAAGGGTTTTTCTTCCCCTCTTTTTTTTAGAGATCCCGAAGTTTGTCGGGAATTCAGTTTTTGAAGCAATGAAAGATTTTATTTTGACAAAGCTTCACTTGAGTCTGTTGAGGCGACATTCTGGGAGCTGGGTTCTCCAGGTATCCTGCAGAAGTTTGAGCCTGTTTTGAGATAGTGGTTTTTATAGGGGATGCACTCAATTCCCTACTAACCGGTGCCTAGGTTTTAGGCTCATTCGTAGCGCATACATTTTGATCGGTCGGGAGGTCTTCCACGGGACCGTAATGTTGGGCTTGGATATTGGTTTTCAAGGGAGACCTGCTTTGGAGTCGAGGCCATTGAATGAAAGTCTTCACCATCTGCTCCGGGTTTACAAGTCGAGAACCCTGCAAAATGAGAAAGAAATAGTCTTGCTCGTACCTCTTCGAGCTAAGCTATATGTTAACCCAAGTGTCTTAGTCAGAGAAGACTGCTTCAGGGTTATGATGTTGGTAGGATTGGGGACCGAAAAAGGCTTGTTTTTGGCCCAGAAATTACGAAGGGTTTGACGTTGGTGATCATTGTAAACTTGTCACCTGTCTTTTCCATTCTGCATCTTCAAATTTTTTTTTTTTTGGTGTGCAACCACTTTTGTGGTGTGCACAAATTCTTTAGGGAGAATCTCTGGCTGCATTAAAAGATTGAAAACTCTGTCTGCGTCTTTCCTCTACGCTTGACATCATTTGGAGGAGCGGCCTCTTTGATCTGACTCCTTCTAGGCTTTTTCTTTCTTTGCCCATCCCGGCCTCATTGGGGATCAATCAGACAACTTACACGAGCATCGGCCTTGCTTTTACCAGGCACTTTACTTTTTGCTTTTTTTTTATGCTGGGGATTTTCTTCATCCTCATTTTCCTTTTGAAATTTCGCTTTTCTCATCTTCGGTTGATCATGTTAGACATATGATCGAAAGTCTAAACATGTTTTAAGCATTAGCCTAGGAATTTCTTTGTAATCCCTAAGTCTCGAACTCCTCCGCTTCTGAAGTGATGATGCCTTCATCTTGGAACGTGCAATGATCACCAACGAGTTCATGAAATGAATTTGTAGGCTCAACTTGGCTATGCAAAGGATATGGTGTGTGGGGTAGAGAAATGAATGCTTCTCATCATCCTATGGCATTTGGATTACCATATAAACAACACACAAAGATTGATGTTAGTCCGAGCAAGAAAATTTCTAACCATTTTCTCCTGATGCTGCTGGACTCACCTCCATTTTGCCCCGATGTAGGGTGGTTCTTGACAGGGTTGAGAATGAAAGCCGCCGTTCAAAGGGGTTGTCAATGGTCACCTGTAGTGTTTGGGGATAAGAAACGAATGCCTCTGTCGTCCCAATCCATGTAATCGCTGCGAATGGTCCATACTTCCGTAGGTCCAGATTTTGCTATCTGATCTGCTCCACTTCTCTCTCAAGTGTGTATAGGACGTGTTTGGATTAGGCTTTGCCTCTCGTCTTTTGAGAAAACGTCCTTTTGAAAATTTTGAACAACTTTTGATTGGAAAAATATCTTTCTTTTTCTCCAAAAATTTTACCCGTCAAGGGGATTTTATGATGCGCCATGCATATTTTTTATTCATATTCAGACAACCTCCTGTTTCAAAACATGAATGCCAATGAAGTTAGAATTCTATGTCTTTTCTAGACATTAGATTCTAAAAGCTTTTCTTTTCTGTTTTTTTTTATTCAACATCTTCAATGGATTGGGGAAAGGGATACTTACCTGTTCCCCGCGGCTAGAGATCCCCTTGGTTGGGTAATACATGGTATGTGAAAACCTGTTTCGCCTTGATGGCGAGCCCCTGTCAAAGACGGGAATTAGATGTCAGTTCGCGTTCCAAAATTCAAGGTAAATTGGAACGATACAGCCTTGTTCTTGCTTTGTGTTTCCATTTGAACACAAACGCGCGGCTTGCAGAATCTGTCCCTCTATCTTGTGGCCTTGATCCCTCCGTTTGGTTGGCGATGAATCATTCTCAAGGATTTGCCCCAGAGGAGATCCATTTGTGTTTTTGGACGCATTCCAGTGCCATTCTTCAGAGTTCCTTTTATTCAAGGAAAAAGGAAATTGTTATCGGAATGCATGTCAAAGCATGAAGTGTGGAAGCGATACTTTTTACCCTCCACTCGATCTTATAATAAAAGACCATTTCTTGGAATGCTGACTCGCAAGGTCAATAATTTTATTCGCCTCCTCGTCGGCGAGTTCTTTTCTTTTGAGACTTTCGGTGCCAACGACTTCCTGTTAAATGAGTAAAAACTCATGTTAGGCATGTGGTCTTTGAAGACCAAATTGGAACGATACAAGGTTACCGTTCACCCATATTCGTATCTTGGGGTTTACTTCTGATGCAGACGACTCTGTCATTGCGTCCCCAGATTTCGCCAGAGAAGAAACGTCCGGCGTACAAATGATTCACTTGCCCCAGTTAGGCATGGTTTTTCATGCCTGCCCCAGCTAAATCCATTCCTGCATTTTGCTGCAATCCTCATCCACTTTGGGAATGTCTTCTCTCCTGGGATTCATGATGACGTCTTATCGACGTATTCCTTTCTTTCGTCGATTACGGACGCTTCTCATTGGATGAGGGTTATTTCAGTATCGTATGCTGATGTGGACGACGAATGTTGTTTCCTCTCGTCTGCACTTGTGGGTATGAGATGATCCTCGATCACGTCAACAACTGCTTTGCCCCAATGGGGCGGTGTTCGTCTTGGCAACATGCTTTAGCACTTTCCGTGTTTGTTGGCAATTTTTAATTCAATTTTGACAACGTCCATGCACCTGCACATGAAGAAACAGGTGTAGGTCCTTATTTGACTTCATTTGAAATTTCAGGAAAGAGATACTCCCTTCGGGGTTTCCAACATTTGAAGGGACGGTGTTCTTCAAGTATTTTTCCCTGGTAAGGCTTGTCTTGATGTTTGTTATCTCCGGATTTAATAATCCCGGTCCGATGCGTCTTTATGGGGGATCATGAGAGTTTGCCCCCGGTTTGGCCTCTTCAAAGAAAATGGGAGAACTCACTCCCATGGGTTTCGCCGATTTTGATCTTCTATCTCAATTGTCAGAATCTTCAATTATTTTTATCCGTCTCTAGATGGCTTGACGGTCTTGGGATTTGTCGTGTGGCGGTTTTGTGATTCTCTCGATCATCGTCTCCATTTGAAGTATTTGATGTTTCTCTTTTCCGGGTAGTGGAGCGATTTGTCCCCAGCCACTGGATGCTTTGTCTGGGGCTGGCTGATTTAGTCGTAGGCAATTTGATCCTGCCGCATTGACGCATTCAGGCTATTTGACATCCGCAAGCTTGGGTTTACTCGTGATTGAGTACTTCAACAACCTGCGAAAGATGAAAGGAGTGAAAGAGTCAATCACCGCGTAAGGAGCTTTAATTGAAACGATTACGGATTTACTATCCCGCTCTGGTCACTTCTGGCGTCCAAGATGCTGGAAATTTTTCAATGGGCCCGTTCATTCTCGTCATCACCTGCAAGAATGAGAAACCATATCAACTCGTGAACCAGTCAATCCGATTTGGAACGGATACAACTTTTTCGACTTAGGGAGAGCCAATCCTAATTAGGTTGCTCCTCCTTCATAATTTGATTTAATTTGTCATTGCAATCTCAATGGGTGACATCTGCTGAAGGCACATTTCTTTCCGTCTTATAGGGAAGACAAATTTTCTTTCGTTTGTCTTTGACCATCCTATCCTGTAGACAAAAGACATAAAGGTCCCCGTCAGGTATAATATTCGAAGGGCTTATCGGAACGATTACAGTTTCACCATCGTTCCATGATCATCTTGCATGTGATCGGATGAGGACATTTTCGACAAATGTATGCCATGTAAAACATGTCCCTCGTGTCTATCCACAAACGGATTTTCCTTCTCTACCTGTTTTTCACCTGAGAGGAAAAGATAGGAAATATTATGCCGGTATCTGATTGAAAATCAATTAGGAACGACACGTCTTTACACTTGACCCGGCTGCTCCGGTCAAAAGGCATTTGCCCTCATCAGTTGACTCTCCAGCGTGGTCCAGCGCTTTTCCATGCCATCCTGGTTCGTTTAAACTCGCGACTGATCCTTCACACAAGTCTTTGGATTTTGATTCATAAGCGGCGCTGAATGACCTTTTGGTTTCGAGGTGTACCAATCATTCACATACATGCGCATGAGACCAGTGAGGTTTGACTCTAAAAATCAAAAGGGTTTGGAACCTAAGGCCAAGGCTCCCATCTCGAGTTCTAGAAAGAGCAGATTCCATTGCACAACTATCGTTGCATTGGGGCTCGATCCATAGTTCAAAATGAGCGGAATTGAAAAGTGGATTACCCCGTGTTTTTCCTCACGGAGATTCTATTTTCAATCCCTTCTATTGTTTTCCTATAGGCGGCGCCCTGGGTTTTAGGCGCGGTTGTGTGTGTCCATGTGTCGTGATCATCACAATGTAAGTCATGCACAACAGTTTATCAATCAGCGCTTCAAATCATCCACATAGCATACATTCCTACGCCAACATGCATAAGACAATGTTAATCACAGACTACCCCCCTTATCACTCCAATCTGCAAAAACATATAACACCTATCATGAGCGGACTTACCTCACCTTCAAGAGCGCCTGTAAGGTTAGAAAAATCACTCAGCGTTTTAATTACGGCCTAAGTCCACTTGAGGTCTAGAACCATAGGTTCTAGAACAAAGTCCCCAGTGGAGTCGCCAGCTGTCGCGACCCGTCCGAAAGAGGACGCGGCTAATGGATTACCGATCGCGAGCCTTCCCCCGCACAAGGGTGCGGATCGCGGGCTTCGGATCGGCGCGGGCCCTCCCAAGCCCATACCAAATCGCGGCGGGAGTATGTTTCAAAGGGATTCGGCGATAAGAGCCGATCGATTTCGACCTTAGTGTGGTCGTGGTGGCATGTGCAACTTGTGCATGCATTTGGAGTCGCCACCGGTCTTTCTCGGAGGGTAGACCGGAAACCTTACCAACCGATTGGGAGAGATCGATCAGTTCTACGGAACCAGAGATTTTGGGTTCTGGGACTTGGTTACGCTGGTGTCGTTACCAACGCCCTTTTGGTACCTAACGCGAGTGATTTTCCTAACTAGGATTTCATGCAGGCGCAATTTTGGGTGAGGTAAGTCTGACTTTGCACATTAACCAGTTTAACATGCTCACGTAATCATAATAAATAAATAGATGTCAATCACATAAACATCTATCCTACGTGGTGATCATGGAATTATGATTTAATGGGTCTCGAGCCAATGAGACCACATTTAATCATTTTAATATTTTAATAACGGAGAGCCGCTCTTCGCTTCTTCTTGATTTCTTGAACTCTTCAAGAATTGGGCCCCAAAGAGCTCGCCGACTTAAAAGGTTCCCCCACGTAATCCTCGTAGCATTTACATCAACAATTGACTATGCTAAAAAAATAAAGATTACATGAAAAATAAAAGGAGTACGCAGCCTCCATTTAATAATTACGACCCCAAATAAATAAATAATCATCATACATTCATATATACATCAATCACATCGATTAGGGATTTTTCCATGATCACCACCCTTCTTCGTAAGTAATAAATTCACAATTTAAAACTTAGGAAAGCACAATAAAAATTCTACGTTGAATCATATTCAGAATTTTTACGTAAAATAAGATAGCCATAAATTTTCGATTCAAAATTGATTTAGTCTCAATTTTTGCTACGTTGATTAATTTATCATATAAAACAATCAACCTCCATTAGCCATGTAAGTGTTGACACCTGATTTTTGACCTAGTCTTTTTCAATTTTATTTTTGAAAAATCATAAAAAATCCATAAAAAGTAAAAAAAATTACAAAATCAACTTTGGTGGCCTTGGCCAAGTCCAAGGAACCATTCTTGACCAAAAAATAATTCTTCATATTTTTCACATTTTTTAGTATTTTTAGAAAATAGGAAAATACTAGAAAAATAAAAAAAAATAGAATTTGAGGTCACAAAAATATAGGAAAATAGTCAATATTTTTATTTTAAATCCCTTGTCATTTTGACCTCATCAAGAGTCCAAATTCAAGCTTAATTTTGTGTGTTTCTTTGTAATACACAGAGTTAAATTTGTCAAAAAATATGTTTTGAGTCTTTTTATTTACAATCTTTTGCATTTTACGAATCTTGACATTCAATTTGATTGCCCGACATTTCAATTTGGTTCGATTGTGTGCCAATTTGATCGATTTTGGCTTTAGGGACCCAATTGCACAAAAAAAATCTTTTCATTTTAGTCACTATAATGCCAATTCCGAAATTAAACCTTTTTTAGGGGGACCCATTGAACCCCAAAGCTTCCTCCCTATAGTATTCGATCCCCTAAATCTAACGGTCAGTCCGATTGAGGCCGATTCGCCCATTAGGACCCTCAATTTGACAAAAATCAAATTCGGATCCTGTCTTAAATTTGGGGCTTTCACACAAATTAAAACCAATTTAACCATAGTTTACCTATTTCAGATGGAATTTGTGTCACAAAGTCCGATTTCAGGATCAATTTGGTGATTCAAGCTCATTTTGGCATTGAAATTGAAGGAAAATATCGAACTGGGTCAACTGAATCGGGTTGACCCGAATCAGTCAACCCAGTCAACCACGCAGAAGGACCCGCTCCGCCTGTTTGCGCAAAAACAAAAGGAAAAGAACGAATGAAGAGGGGGATCAGTTGGCAAAGGAGATCGAGGGGGGTTGGGAAATCAGTTGGCAACAAAACAAAACGAGTTAGTTGGAGCGGGCGCAACAAAAAGGAAACGGAGTAAAAGGAAGGGGGATTCTGTTCGCACGAGGAGAGAGAAGGAGAGAGAGAGAGAGAAAGCTTGAGCGGGCGAAGACAGAGATAGCAGGCGAGAGAGAGAGGAGGCGAGAGGGAGAACTGGCGGAGAAGGAGCTCGCGGAGTGAGAGGAGTAGAGGCAGAGAGAGAGAAACAGACAAAAGAAACAGAGTGAGAAGAGAGAGAGAGAGAGAGAAGGCGGCGGCCATTGAAGCTCCGAGCTCGAGAAATTTGAGCTCGGATCCTTGACGATCCGGACGACATCGTTCGACGCCGCCATTCCCATTAGCCTCGCCTCAACCCGGAGAACGCGTCGGATCGACTCACATTCACCGACGCTCTTGAAACAGGTGAGAAACACCTTCGAACTCGAGCTCGGCCTCCAATGGCATCTCACGATTATGTCGATCATTTTGCTTGTTATTGGTCTTAATCTGTTCCATGAGCTCTGCTAATCTCCGTTGCATTTCGTTTTTGCTTGTTTGGCGTCTGAAACCACCGAGTCAACCCCCGACCTTGACCAACTGGCCGTGAGTTCTATAGCTCCTTATAGGTCGAACTGAGTCCTCGCGATGGCCAGGTAAGTCTTCTCGGCTCTTTGTGATGCTTCCTAATCGGTTTAATCAGTTAAGCAACGGTAGAAATGGCTTGGATAGGTAGCCGCCGGAGCCTACCTTCGGTTGAAGATGACGATTAAATGAAACTCGATTCTGCTATGAAAAGTCTGATATATGTGATGAAGTTCGATAAAACGAGAAGAATGGCGGTAGTTTCAAGCAATTTGGTGGCCTGAGCGCGGAGAAATCACCTTCCGACGAGGCGCCGGCGAAACAGAGCCGGCGCCGATCGTCTTCCTCGGCGAGTCTGTTGACTGGTCAACGAAAGTTGACCAGTCAACGCTGATGTGTCGCTGACGTGGCGCCCACGTCAGCCTCGGTTGTTATAACCAACCAACAAGAAGTGATCGAACGGTGGATAGGTAGCCACGTGTCAAGATCTTATTTTTCGGAAATAAAAAAATATTTTTCGAAAATTAAAAATCCCTCAGATCGGACGGCTGTAGTTCGATCAGGAGTTTCAATCTGGACCGCTAGTTGCCAGCCCTAGATCAGACCGTCAATCAGCCGACACGTGGCGCAGTCAGAGCCTTTGATTCGATTTAGGCGGGATTTTAAAAATTTGAGCGGGGGAGATGGATACGGCGCCGTTTCGGTGCGGGGCCGGGTCCGGGCCGGGCCCCCCGCTCGTGGGCCGTGGGCCGGGTCACCCGACTCGGCCCGGATAATATTTTTTTTTAAAATAAAAAAATCAAAAAATGATTTTAAAAAAATAAAAAAAATCGGAAAAATTTCAGAAAATCCTAAAAAATGCTAGAAAATGCCAGAAAATTCCAAAAAAAAAAATGTGGAAAAATTAGGAAAAATCTTAGACATTCAGAAATCCCCAAAAAATCGAGGATTGACCACAGACAGCTGGTCAACCCTATTTTTTTTTTGGTTTCTTATCTGTTCTTCCAAGAATTGACGACAATGCCCTTTAGGGGTAATTCGTCCTTGCCTTGTATTTCGAGATTGGTCGAAAATGCCTATATTAGGACAGGGCCAATTAGGTGACGAATCCTTTGCTGAGATTTTCGAATCTTATCATTCCCTCTGAAATGACAATTTTGCCCTTCAATGGGAAAATTGTCTTTCTTGTCTCAATCGAGTTCTGAAAATTGCTTGAAGTCAGTGTTTGGGTCAGGTGGACGACTAACCCTAATGTTTGAGATTTTCAGTTCTCAACTTTGTCCAAAATGACGATTTTACCCCTCCAAGGGTAAAATCCCTTTTAAATTCCAAAAAAAAAAATCCTGGAAATTCCCGAAAAATAGGAAATGGATTGGATTGATGGCCAATCCTATTTCCTTGGTCTTCTGACTTCCCAATTCATCTAAAAATGACAGATTCACCCTTTTAAGGGTAAAATTTCCCTGAATCATTCAAAATTACGATTCTGCCCCTCATAGGCGAATCATGTCCAAATCACTCCTAAGCCTTGATTGATAATTATCTAGGCTAATAGGGCCTTATTAGGGATGCCATGCTGATTTCATGTGTTTTATCCGCATGTACTGGATCCTTGATTTGCGCACTTATTTCTATTGATTGTGATTGATATGATAGTAAATTCCCATCTGCATGAACTCCTAAATTTAGGATCTGTACCCCACTCGTCTGTATGAAATCCTAGGATCAGATAAACCATTCAGCTTAGGTTCCGAAAGGGCGTCAACTCTGACAGTTGACGTAACTAAGTCCCCGAACCCACTTCTCTGGTTTCCGCAGAATCGAATAGACCACTCCCAACTATTCGATAGGGTTTCCGATCGTACCCTCCACGAAACGATTGGTGGCGACTCCTTGGCATGTACACTTTTTCACATGTCACTAGACCGCACTGAAGGTCGACCACGTACATCCAGCAGTTGCGACTTGGGAAATGGGCCTTGGGAGAGGCCCGCGTCCGATCCAGCCAGCGATCGGGCGGCCCATTAACCCTCCGCGCTCGCGAGAGGGTCGCGACAGTAAGACGAACAATTCGTTAATACATATTGGCCATAGTATTGCAAAAATTGCAAAAATCAATTAAATGCACGAAAACACCTAAGGATTGGCTCTGATACCACTGTTGGGATCCACGTAACACGTAGCGGAAATAAATAACAACCCATACATGTATCTCCAGAGGCGTACTTCGTGCATTTTAATCGAAAAAAATCACAAAGCCTCAAAGGGAGCAAATAGATTACCTCTCGTAGCGTGCTTGAACGGAGGTGTCGGTTCGATGTTCTTCGATCTCAGCATCCACAAGTGTTAGGCATCTAGTTCGGACGCACCACCAATTGACGAACGGGGAGACGACTAATAACTCCACAACAATTGTGCTAGCAATATGCGGAATCAATATTCCGAACTTAGTATATTTTGCTCACTCAAGATTATGAGAATATAGAGAGTGTTTGTGTTCTTCTCTCTAAACTCTCAAAAATTTGCCCACTCTACAAAATGTCTCTCCCCTCAACCTCAAAACTCTTGCCATCCTTTTATAGCCAAAAATACATTCCAATAAATTGTATTTAAAAATAGCACTAACAATTATAAATTCTATCTAAAAATAGCACTCACAAATAAATGACATTTAAAAATAGCACTAACAATAGCACTCACAATTTATAATACAAAAATGCTATTTAAAAATAGCACTAACAATTATAAATTCTATCTAATAATAGCACTCACAATTTATGATAAATAAATGCCATTTAAAAATAGCACTAACAATAGCACTCACAATTTATGATAAATAAATGTCATTTAAAAATAGCACTAACAATAGCACTCACAATTTATAATACAAAAAATGCTATTTAAAAATAGCACTAGCAATAGCACTCACAATACAAAAATGCTAAAAAAAAAGGCACTAACAAAGGTGTTAAAAATAATAACCATTATTATTATTACAAGAGTTAAAGAGGTTACCAAACAGTACAAATATGCATAACGTATAAATACGTATGACATATAAATATGTAGAGCATACGTATACATCCGTGAAACCGGGGACTAATTGAAAGAAAAATGTGCAATTAAGCCCTTTTGGTAAAAATTGATTAAATTGGAGGGCAAATTGACCTAATTGCACTTTAAGACTTTAGAATCCAATGTCATAGCTTATAAAAAGTGAGAATTGAAAACTAAAAGGCTCTAAAATGATTTTTTTTAGGCTCGGTTCGGGTTTATGTTTGTGAAGGAACATAGTGACCCGAGCCGAATTTTTGAGATTTAAAGTGACACACTTGAAGAGGAAATTAAAACAAAATTATCGAATATTTTTGGGTTTTTTTCTGACCACGAATGGTATTTTTCTGATTTTTTGGGTATTTTTATAATTAAATAAACTCGAAAAATATTAAAAATACCGAAAAATATTTTTTGTTCAAAATTGGTTCCTAAGGTTAAACCAAGGCTTCCAAAGTTGATTTTGTGATTTTATGACCTTTTTTGATATTTTTAATTAATTTTAAAGAATAAAAATCACAATAATAAATGGTAAAAAAATCAGGTGTCAACAGTCCCAAGCCATCCAAAACAGCCCGAGTCGCTGCGCGGGTCTATTACAATCTCCCGGCCCGTGACATCTGCACCGCCTTCTGTTTCTTGGTGATTATCTCTGGCGCCTTCTGTTTCTTGGTGATTATCTCTAGTTTTTTTTTTCCTCCGGAATGGAACTGGAGAAACGACGAAACTTTGGTAAGAACTAGAATAGAACAAAATAGTACAAAACAGAACATAACAGAGTAGAACACATTACCAGTAATGATACTGCATTGGCTGAAAACTGGTGAAACGCCTGGCCAGGGACTTGGCCGGGGCCGCTAACTGGTGAAATGCCTGGCCACGGACTTGGCCGGGGCCGGTGAAAGCGGCACTCGGCTGAGGATGGAGGAGACCATGGACTAGGCCGGGGCCGGCGAAAGCGGCGCTCGGTTGAGGATGGAGAAGACCACGTACTTCATCCAAATGAGAAACCTGAGTAACTTGGAATGGAAAGAAGAGGAGAGAAAGAAAAGACAGTGTAAGTCTCTACTTGATCCCTTCTATCTATTATAAAAATGAATAAGTGAAATTTTTTTTTTGCTCAAAAATAAAACTTTAGGATGTTATGAAGCCGTGGGATTCGACAGATCATAATTTGATGCTGTCGTTTGCTCGGAGTGAGCAATTCAAGTTTGATGCGCAGTTTGTTTCGCACGAATAGTAAAATTCGGGGGTTGATTTCCTTAGTTTTAACTATAAACTGAGGATGGCCATATTAGAATTTTTGTTGTAGGTTAAATAATCTTCGTTTTGACTATAATATTGCATTAATCTGAGTTCGTATGATCAAGTTGAGCGAGTTTTAGCAATTAGTACTAGAAAATTCTAGTTTCTAAGGTTTTAGTGTTGTGTGACCTAATTTTTTTGTGCCGTTTAATTGTGATTATTGTAAAAATAAACTTAAGGGTGTTGCGGAGCTATTGGCTTTGACGATTCATAAATCGGACTTACAGTTTATTTGAACGAAGTTTTTGAATTTAAGCACGCAAGCTGCCCTGTGCGCGACCTAAATTATATTTGCCCTTAAGTGTCCAATTATCGACATTTATATAATTGAAAAAAAAAACAACCCCAACCCGCACTGATTGCATGGAACCTTCTCATTTTTTTGTAGGTTAAATAATCTTCGTTTTGACTATAATATTGCATTAATCTGAGTTTGTATGATCAAGTTGAGGAAGTTTTAGCAATTAGCGCTAGAAAATTCTAGTTTCTGAGGTTTTAGTGTCGTGTGACCTAATTTTTTCTTGCCGTTTAGCTGTGATTATTGTAAAAATAAACTTAAGGGTGTTGAGGAGCAAATGGCTTTGACGATTCATAAATTAGACTTACGGTTTATTTGAACGAAACTTTTGAATTTATGCACGCAAGCTGCCCTATGCGCGACCTAAATTATATTTTCCCTTAAGTGTCCAAATATCGACATCTATATAATTGAAAAAAAATAACCCCAACCCGCACTGATTTCATGGAACCTTCTCATTTCCGTCTCGCGCTAAAATAAATAGCTGCGACTCACTCACATTATCTCTCGTTTTTTCTCCCCCTCAAAACTTTCTCTAGTGTTGCACTCCGGGCTCCACTAGGGCTCTTACACTCTCTGAAGCTAATGGAGATGGCGTTGTGTCAAGTGCCACGTTATCAATTCGAAGAAAACTCATCGAAGAGGTTATATTGTAAAGAGGCTCAATCTCTATCATTGAATTTAATTGACAAAGATTGATGATCTCAATAGTCGGATGACTCTAATCTCCGCCGTGGGATTAATGTGGGAGAGGGAAATGGTGGCCACTCTTGCCACATGTCCCCATCTAACAAAAAAAAAAAGCGAGCGAAGGCGACGGATAGAGAACGAGATAGACGAGATAGATAGAAAAACCCCGGAAACACGAACTCCCCACCCTACTTCTTCCTCCTCTTCCTCTTCCTCTCCCTCTCCCCTCTCTAAGCTTTTCCTATGGCGTTTGCTCGCTTCCTCCTTGCCCGCTCAACCCCCTTTCTGCAGGGCGCATTAGTCTCTGCCCACTCAATACTTTTTCCATGTTCAATATTTTTCCCTTGTTTCGAGATGAAACCGTAGGAGAAAAGGCGACCGAGTGAAAACTCTTTGCTTTTAGCAGTTTCTGTGACGGGAAATTCTTTAGCACCATATCAGAGTATACAAGAAGAGCATGGAAATCCTTTAGTGCCAAATCAAGATAATCAAGAAGAACAACTGGTCATTCCATCATCAAGCCAATCAAAGAGAGAGAAAATATGTTCTAAATCAGTCAAATGATTAATCTTAATGAGTGTAAGTCTCTACTTGATCCCTTTTATCTATTATAAACTCAAAAATAAAACTTTGGGGTGTTATGAAGTCGTGGGACTCGACGGATCGTAATTTGATGTTGTCGTTTGCTCGGAGTGAGCAATTTAAGTTTGGTGCGCCGTTTGTTTCGCACGAATAGTAAAATTCGGGGGTTGATTTCCTTAGTTTTAACTATAAACTGAGGATGGCCATATTAGAATTTTTGTTGTAGGTTAAATAATCTTCGTTTTGACTATAATATTGCATTAATCTGAGTTCGTATGATCAAGTTGAGCAAGTTTTAACAATTAGTGCTAGAAAATTCTAGTTTCTAAGGTTTTAGTGTTGTGTGACCTAATTTTTTTGTGCCGTTTAATTGTGATTATTGTAAAAATAAACTTAAGGGTGTTGCGGAGCTATTGGCTTTGACGATTCATAAATCGGACTTACAGTTTATTTGAACGAAGTTTTTGAATTTAAGCACGCAAGCTGCCCTGTGCGCGACCTAAATTATATTTGCCCTTAAGTGTCCAATTATCGACATTTATATAATTGAAAAAAAAAAAACAACCCCAACCCGCACTGATTGCATGGAACCTTCTCATTTTTAGCTCGCGCTAAAATAATAGCTGCGACTCACTCACATTCTCTCTCGTTTTTCCTCTCCCTCAAAACTTTCTTTAGTGTTGCACTCAGGGCTCCTCTAAGGCTCTTACACTCTCTGAAGCTCATGGAGATGGCGCTGTGTCAAGTGCCATGTTATCAATCCGAAGAAAACTCATCGAATATGTTATATCGTAAATAGACTCAATCTCTATCATTGAATTTAATTGATAAAGATTGATGATCTCAAGAGTCGGATGACTCTAATCTCCGCCGTGGGATTAATGTGGGGGAGGGAAATGGTGGCCCCTTTTGCCACATGTCCAAATCTGACAAAAAAAAACGAACGAGGGCGACGGATAGAGAGCGAGATAGATAGAAATACCCCGGAAACACAAACTCCCCGCCCTACTTCTTCCTCTTCCTCTTCCTCTTCCTCACCCTCTCCTCTCTCTAAGCTTTTCCTATGGCGTTTGCTCGCTTTCTCCTTACCCGCTCAACCCCCTTTCTATACAGCGCATTAGTTTCGGCCCACTCAATATTTTTTCCATGTTCAATATTTTTCCCATGTTTCGAGATGAAACCGTAGGAGAAGAGGCGACCGAGTGAGTTCGGAATTTTTTTCCCCTCAAAATGCCAATGAGGAAAGGTCTTCTATCAGCTGCTCTCCTTTTTTTTCCCTCCATGGCTGACAGATAGGGTCCTCCTTCTACACTAGGGCAGACGATCCGCTTCAGGGAAGACCCACGCTGATCGCATGTGATGCGATTCTCCCATTTTCGTCCAGCCCAAGCTAAATAAATAGCTGCGAGCCTACGACTCACTCTCTCTCTAGTTTTCCTCCTCAAAACACATTCTCTCTCTAGTTCTGCATTCAGATCCTCCACTTTCTCACTCTCAAGCTTATGGCAATGGCAATGCGCCATTGGTCCTCTGGTGTGTCCCAAGCCATCTCGGCCATTTTTGGGAGGTTTCCCGGCGCTCGTCACTTCGGGTGAGTTTGATTATTTACCTTCTCTAACCTTAGACGGAATGATGGATAGATGGAGAATGTTCAACAAGAACCTTGGGCCGGGCAAAAGTTGGGGATCACGCGAATCGAAAACAAAAGATGAGATCAGAGGCAAAAATGCAAAATTGAGAGCCAAACAGCTGGAAAGGAAGGCCAAAAATGGTATTAGAGCCCAGGTTACCAATAGGTCTGGACCCAATAGTCACACGGTAGAGATACGGGTTGTCGCTTCCTCCGACCCATGGCCCGATGTGTGAGGGGGAGATTGTTGAGGTTGTCCCACATCGGTTGTGGAAGGAGCTGGTGGTCGGTTTATAAGTGTGAGGGAAAGCCTCAACTTTTGAGCTAGCTTTTGGGTTGAGAGAGGCCCAAGACCACCCAACACTGGTATCAGAGCTAGCTCAACCCTTGGTGGACAACCATGGTGAGCAACCCGATCTTCACGGTGGAATTCCTGGTTGATCTACCGTTCAGAGCGTGCAACTCCAATTGGGTGAATTTCAAGTTCTTCATCGAGGACTTGCGCCATCAATTGGGAGATCTAACAAAAATGTATATCTCCACCAATGGTTGTCCCTAAGTGCCCTGCGCGAGTCGTGCAGAGGCGGTAACCATCATTGGAACCATTCATCGTGCCCTTCAAACGTTAAGCACAACACTGACTTCGGTAACTGCTTCCTCAACTATCGTTATTTTCATGTCATTGGGTTGCCGAAGTCTTTCGAAGCCATGCAGCAATGCATCTGACAGCTTATGCCATTTCGTTTCTAGTATCAGAATTCGAGGGGTAGCACATCACTAGAATTCTTAACGATATGGTCGGAGATGCGAGTGAATCTAATTGCTTCACAAGTCATCTGAATAATAATGATTAGGAATCTCGCCCTCACCCGAAAATCCCTAGAGGTGGCAAGCTGGTTAACGGCGTTCTTGAGTTGGTGCTAGCCAAGAATAGTAGAATTCTTGCTTCGTCTTGCAGCTTTTTCTAAGCTACTGTAGCGACCATCGAAGCCCAAGAAGGTGGATCCATGAATCAGACGTTCAGGACTATCAACAGGCCTATCAAACTCTAACCACTCCTCAGAATTCTCCATTTGGTAGCCGTCCAAATAGAGGTTATCTGCCCGGATCTTCAACGTGATCCCGTTCTCATGAGTTTTTGTTTGCAGTTTGATGCGGAACCATCGAGAAGGGGGATTGCTCTGAAGGGGAAGCACGGCACGACCATGTGAACATCTCTCCGATAGATCTCCCAATTGACAGCGCAAGTCCTCGATGAAGAACTCGAAATTCACCCAATTGGAGTTGCACGCTCTGAAAGGTAGATCAACCAAGAATTCCACCGTGAAGATCGGGTTGCTCGCTACGGATGGTGTAGCCTTCCCAGTTTCTGTACCATGAGAAACAGATTTTTGTTCATCAGACCTTTCATCTCCTTTACCAAAATTCTTCTTCCACAACTACAAAGCCTCCATCATGCTATCTCTCACAGGCTTTATCTAAAAATAGAAAAATGTCCAGAAATCCATCTAAACGACCCCAAATTGCCAAAATCCATCGCCAACGGCATCGAGTATTGAGCAGACGACCGTTTCGCTTCAACCGATCGATTTTGAGCCCAATCCGATGTTGTTGACTGATGAGTCTGTCGGTCCTAGGTGCATCATCCTCCCTTGCTAGAAAAAATATTTGTCCTCAAATCTTATTGTGCCTTCTCATCTGAAAAATGTAAGGACGGCCTCTCCATCGAATCAAATAATACATCAGCTTCGGCCCCAAAAAGTTCCTTGAAAACACATCTTCAAACTTAGTTATTAACAAATACAATTCAAAGTGTAGAGAACTTCCTTTCTTGCTTGATCCACTTTCATCTACAAAGAAAGAAAAAGCAATTTGTTCTTCAGGAATAACTTTCTCAACTCGAATTTCATTCAACACAATATTATCGATGACTTGAATATTCAAGGAACGTCTAAGAGAACCATCGATACCAAGATTGCTCAAATTTGGGTGCTATAGTCCTAATTTTGGACTAGTTGAACTGTGGGAAACATACATCAAAATTTTGCAAATGCGTCCGGACTTAATTGCTTCTTCTCTTGCTTCTCATGGGAGTTGAACCATTGAACTTGCTTCACCTATCCACAATAGTAACTTTGCCCTGACTGTAATTAGACGTTCTCTTGTGCGCCTAAGGAGAAGTTCATTAAGATTGTATTATAGTGGAATTAAAGAAAACTCTTTGCTTTTAGCAGTTCTGTGACGGGAAATTCTTTAGCACCATATCAGAGTATACAAGAATAACATGGAAATCCTTTAGTGCCGAATCAAGATAATCAAGAAGAGCAACTGGCCATTCCATCTTCAAGCCAATCAAAGAGAAAGAAAATATGTTCTAAATCAGTAAAATGATTGATCTTAATAAGTGTAAGTCTCTACTTGATCCCTTCTATCTATTATAAAAATGAATAAGCGAAAAAAATTTACTTGAAAATAAAACTTTAGGATGTTATGAAGCCGTAGGACTCGACGGATCATAATTTGATGTTGTCGTTTGCTCGGAGTGAGCAATTCAAGTTTGGTGCGCAATTTGTTTCACATAAATAGTAAAATTCGGGGGTTGATTTCCTTAATTTTTAACTATAAACTGAGGATGGCCATATTAGAATTTTTGTTGTAGGTTAAATAATCTTCGTTTTGACTATAATATTGCATTAATCTGAGTTCATATGATCAAGTTGCGGAAGTTTTAGCAATTAGCGCTAGAAAATTCTAGTTTTTGAGGTTTTAGTGTCGTGTGCCCTAATTTTTTGGTTCCGTTTAGATGTGATTCTTGTAAAAATAAACTTAAGGATGTTGCGGAGCTAATGACTTTGACGATTCATAAATCAGACTTACGGTTTATTCGAACGAAATTTTTGAATTTAAGCACGCAAGCTGTCCTGTGCGCAACCTAAATTATATTTTCCCTAAATGTCCAATTATCGACATTTATATAATTGAAAAAAAACAACCCCAACCAGTATCGATTGCATGGAACCTTCTCATTTCTGTCTCGCGCTAAAATAAATAGCTGCTACTCATTCACATTCTCTCTTATTTTTCCTCCCCCTCAAAACTTTCTCTAGTGTTGACTCATGGCTCCTCTAAGGCTCTTACACTCTCTGAAGCTCATGGAGATGGCGCTGTGTCAAGTGCCACGTCATCAATCCGAAGAAAACTCATTGAAAAGGTTATATTGTAAAGAGGCTCAATCTCCATCATTGAATTTAATTGAGAAAGATTGACGATCTCAATAGTCGGATGACTCTAATCTCCGCCGTGGGATTAATGTGGGAGAGGGAAATGGTGGCCCCTTTTGCCACATGTCCCCATCTAACAAAAAAAAAGCGAGCGAGGGCGACGTATAAAGAGCGAGATAGGCAAGATAGATAGAAATATCCCGGAAACACGATCTCCCTGCCCTACTTCTACCTCTCCTCTTCCTCTTCCTCTTCCTCTTCCTCTCCATCTCCCCTCTCTAAGCTTTTCCTATGGCGTTTGCTCTCTTCCTCCTTACCCGCTCAACCCCTTTTCTACAAGGCGCATTAGTCTCGACCCACTCAATATTTTTTTCAGGTTCAATATTTTTCCCATGTTTCGAGATGAAACCATAGGAGAAGAGGCGACCAAGTGAGTTCGGAATTTTTTTCCCCCCAAAATGCCAATGAGGAAAGGTCATCTATCAGTTGCTCTCCTTATTTTTCCTCCATGGCTGGCACATGGGGTCCTCCTTTTGCACTAGGGCAAACGATCCGCTTCGGGGGACACCCACGATGATTGCATACGATGCGATGCTCCCATTTTCGTCCAGTCCTAGCTAAATAAATAGCTGCGAGCCTGCGACTCACTCTCTGTCTCTAGTTTTCCTCCTCAAAACACATTATCTCTCTAGTTTTGCATTCGGATCCTCCACTTTCTCACTCTCAAGCTTATGGCAATGGCAATGCGCCATTGGTCCTCTGGTGTGTCCCAGGCCATATCGGCCATTTTTGGGAGGTTTCCCGGCGCTCGTCACTTCGGGTGAGTTTGATTATTTACCTCCCTAACATTAGACGGAATGATGGATAGATGGAGAATGTTCAACAGGAACCTTGGGCCGGGCAAAAGCTGGGGATCGCGCGAATCGAAAATAAAAGATGAGATCAGAGGCAAAAATGCAAAACAGAGAGCCAAACAGCTGGAAAGGAAGGCCAAAAAGACTGGCGAAAAGGAAGGATCTGGACCAGCTGCTGATGGACCGCCTACTGATGAACCAACGGCCGATCCTGGAGCAGCGAATGCTAGAGCAGCGGCAGACAAAGTAGCAAAACAAGAGCCAAACAAGGAAAACAAGGGAAGACTAAAGAGACTATGAAGAAGAAATCAGACTCCGAATGATCTGGACCGCCTGCTGGTGGTGTTGCGGCCGATGGTGGAGCGGCGGATGCTCCTATTGGTGGAGCGGCCGAAGCCAGAGCCGGCTAGAGCAGTTGATGCTGGTCAGAAGGACCTCGATCTAAATATGTAGAATTACTTACAATGCATGTCAACCTTATTTTCCATCCTCATTGTCGAGTATGAGAATCCACTAGTCTCTATTTTGCTCGTCAGGTCTTGTTTTGAAGTTTATTTGCTCTCATCTCAAGTGCACACCGATGGTTTGATATGTTCCCCTTCCAATATTCTATTTTTCTATCTACTTTTGAGCTTGTGTGAGAACAGTGTGTGCACCATAAATTCGATTGACTAGTAAAACATACATCAAAATTTTCCAATTTCGTCCGGACTTAATTTCTTCTTCTCTTGCTTCTCATGGGAGTTGAACCATTGAACTTGCTTCACCTATCCACAATAGTAACTTTGCCCTGACTGTAATTAGACGTTCTCCTGTGGCCCTAGGGAGAAGTTCGTTAAGATTGTATTATAGTGGAATTAAAGAAAACTCTTTGCTTTTAGCAGTTTCTGTGACGGGAAATTCTTTAGCATCATATCAGAGTATACAAGAAGAGCATGGAAATCCTTTAGTGCCGAATCAAGATAATCAAGAAGAACAACTGGCCATTCCATCCTCAAGCTAATCAAAGAGAGAGAAAATATGTTCTAAATCAGTCAAATGATTAATCTTAATAAGTGTAAGTCTCTACTTGATCTCTTCTATCTATTATAAAAATGAATAAGCGAAAAAAAAATTTACTTGAAAATAAAACTTTAGGATGTTATGAAGCCGTGGGATTCGACGGATCGTAATTTGATGTTGTCGTTTGCTTGGAGTGAGCAATTCAAGTTTGGTGCGCAGTTTGTTTCGCACGAATAGTAAAATTCGGGGGTTGATTTCCTTAGTTTTTAACTATAAACTGAGGATGGCCATTACAGGATTTTTGTTGTAGGTTTAATAATCTTCGTTTTGACTATAATATTGCATTAATCTGAGTTCGTATGATCAAGTTGAGGAAGTTTTAGCAATTAACGCTAGAAAATTCTAGTTTATGAGGTTTTAGTGTTGTGTGCCATAATTTGTTGGTGTCGTTTAGCTGTAATTATTGAAAAAATAAACTTAAGGGTGTTGCGGAGCTAATGGCTTTGACGATTCATAAATCAGACTTACGATTTATTTGAACGAAATTTTTTAATTTAAGCGCGCAAGTTACCCTGTGCGCAACCTAAATTATATTTGCCCTTAAATTTCCAATTATCGACATTTATATAATTGAAAAAAAAAATAACCCCAACCCGTACCGATTGCATAGAACCTTCTCATTCTGTCTCGCGCTAAAATAAATAGCTGCGACTCACTCACATTCTATCTCGTTTTTCCTCCCCCTCAAAACTTTCTCTATTGTTGCACTCAGGGATCCTCTAAGGCTCTTACACTCTCTGAAGCTCATGGAGATGGTGCTGTGTCAAGTGTCACGTTATTAATCCGAAGAAAACTCATCGAAAAGGTTATATCGTAAATAGGCTCAATCTCTATCATTGAATTTAATTAAGAAAGATTGATGATCTCAATAGTCGGACGACTCTAATCTCCGCCGTGGGATTAATGTGGGAGAGGGACATGGTGGCCCCTCTTGCCACATGTCCCCATCTGATAAAAAAAAGCGAGCGAGTGCGACGTATAGAAAGCGAGATAGACGAGATAGATAGAAATACCTCGGAAACACGAACTCTCTGCCCTACTTCTTCCTCTCCTCTTCCTCTTCCTCTCCCTCTCCTCTCTCTAAGCTTTTCCTATGACCTTTCCTCGCATCCTCTCTCTAAGCTTTTCCTATGACGTTTCCTCGCTTCCTCCTTACCCGCTCAACCTCCTTTCTACAGGGCGCATTAGTCTCGACCCACTCAATATTTTTTTCATGTTCAATATTTTTCCCATGTTTCGAGATGAAACCGTAGAAGAAGAGGTGACCGAGTGAGGTCGGAATTTTTTCCCCCCAAAACGCCAATAAGGAAAGGTCATCTATCAGCTGCTCTCCTTTTTTTCCCTCCATGGCCGACAGATGGGGTCCTCCTTTTGCACTAGGGCAGACGATCCGTTTCGGGGGAGACCCACGCTGATTGCATGCGATGTGATGCTCCCATTTTCGTCCAGCCCAAGCTAAATAAATAGCTGCGAGCCTGCGACTCACTCACTCTCTAGTTTTGCTCCTCAAAACACATTATCTCTCTAGTTTTGCATTCGGATCCTCCACTTTCTCACTCTCAAGGTTATGGCAATGGCAATGCGCCATTGGTCCTTTGGTGTGTCCCAGGCCATCTCGGCCATATTTGGGAGGTTCCTTGGCGCTCGTCACTTCAGGTGAGTTTGATTATTTACCTTCTCAAACCTTAGACGGAATGATGGATAGATGGAGAATGTTCAACAGGAACCTTGGGCTGAGCAAAAGCTGGGGATCACGCAAATCTAAAACAAAAGATGAGATCAGAGGCAAAAATGCAAAACAGAGAGCCAAACAGCTAGAAAGGAAGGCCAAAAAGACTGGCGAAAAGGAAAGATCTGGACCAGCTACTGATGGACCGCCTGCTGATGGACCAACGGCCGATGCTAGAGCAGCGGCTGCTGGTGGAGCGGCGGACAAAGTAGCAAAATAGGGAGCCAAACAAGGAAAAAAAGGGAAGGCTAAAGAGACTAGGAAGAAGAAATCAAACTCTGAAGGATCTAGACCGCCTGCTGGTGGAGTTGCGGCCGATGGTGGAGAGGCGGATGCTCCTGCTGGTGGAGCGGCCAATGCCAGAGCCGGCCAGAGCGACTGATACTGATCAGAAGGACCTCGATCTAAATATGTAGAATTACTTACAATGCTGCTGGACAAAATAACATCCATCTAACTATGTAGAATTACTTAACATTATTTTCCATCCCCATTGTTGAGTATGAGAATCCACTAGTCTCTATTTTGCTCATCGGGTCTTGTTTTGCTATTTATTTGCTCTCATCTCAAGTGCACGCCGACGGTTCGATATGTTCCCCTTCCAATATTCTATTTTTCTATCTACTTTAGAGCTTGTGTGAGAACAGTGTGTGCACCATAAATACGATTGACTAGTGAAACATACATCAAAATTTTGCAGTTGCGTCCGGACTTAATTGCTTCTTCTCTTGCTTCTCATGGGAGTTGAACCATTGAACTTGCTTCACCTATCCACAATAGTAACTTTGCCCTGACTGTATTTTGACATTCTCCTGTGGCCTTGGGGAGAAGTTCGTTAAAAGAAACTTGTGGAGTTTTGTGCGTCCTATCTAGCAGCTGTTGATCGCAATTTGCATACTTGCTATTCACTTAACCTTATTTAAATGGATATGAAGGAATTACTTAGAGGGGTTGTTTGGCTTTGTGGGCGAGAAAATTTAAAGAACTACTTGAGAATACTCATGGATGGGAGTGCCAGAAAAATAGTGATGTTGATGGAATGTATTTCAATGAAGATGATCAAGAAAGCCTTGTAGAGTTTCTCTCTCTGAGGCTACGATTTCTCGCTTCGCCTTTGTTGTTTGCTCCCATCATTGAAATGATTCACGACCAAAATCTATAGTGCGGCTGTGACAGCGTAAACATGTGCATCGGTCTGCGGCTTTACTTCATAACGAAGCATGACATTGCATCTAGGGAGAACTTGCAATAGAATCATCTCTTAATCAAGTTCACATAATGTTATGTTCTTGGAACTTTACCAGTTCACGATCAGTCCTATGCCCTGTAGGGGTGTCCATACCGAACAAGATACCTGACCCGAAACAAGACTCGACCCGACCCAACCCGAAATTTACGCACTTTTTTAGTTCGGGTTGCATTTGTTTGGGGTATTATATGTTGTTCTTGTTTTTGTGTTTGGATATTATCCGATGTACTTTTTTCCGTGTTAGGGCTGAGTCAGAACAAGGAAACAAGCCCAAATGCCTACATAAGACTAAACCCTAAAGTGGACGTCAGTCTCACTCTTCCCTCTCCCTCTCGTGCTCGACGACGCTCTCGCCTCCTTCTGTCGCTACTCCAATGTCTATTAGGGCCACCGCCTCTTCGGCACCTTCAAGGAGGTCCACAACTACTAGTCCGCCTTCCGTGAGACTGAGAACCTCCAGATCCTTGCGACTCCCCCCAACGTCGTCCTCTCCACGAGTACTTCTAGCGGGAGGATGAGGACGCCCTCGCTCGAGTTCATCCGGAGCAACCTTGGGGCCGTGATTAGGGACCCAACAGGGATAGAGACTAAGCCAACCTAGAAGTGAGCGCAGGAAAGCTGAAGAGCAAGAAGGTGGGCATCAGGGTGAACTGCAAAGGGTTTAGAGGGTGTTCCCCCTACAAGGTAAGTCGTCGTCGGTGGCCACAATGAGCGGTTTCAAGTGCAACGTCGATCTCAGGATCAAGATCTGAAAGCTGATTCATCCATGGAAGCTGGTAATACATTTGTATCTCTTTGGCATTGTAATATCTCTCTTCCGACAAATCTTTTCTTTCTTTTTGTTTTGGTTTGTGGGTTATGTGAAATCCTTCCGCAGGATTCATGGAGTTATTGCTTGTAGGTTGAAAGAAATGAATCAAATGGCTAGTTAGCAATCAATTTTTTTTTCAACTTCTTGGTTACCGTTTTCAGGTAATGAAACACTAGATTGAAAATGGGTCATGGAAGAGTCAATGACAGATTTGTTGTCATATGA
This sequence comes from Rhodomyrtus psidioides, assembly GCA_021437785.1. NCBI lineage: Eukaryota > Viridiplantae > Streptophyta > Magnoliopsida > Myrtales > Myrtaceae > Rhodomyrtus > Rhodomyrtus psidioides. The sequence continues at coordinate 92,281 of JAILYB010000272.1, read as the reverse complement.
AGTGGCAAAATTGTGCATTCTCCTCCTTACAGGGGACTGCTGCTCTCTCCTTTTCCTTTTCTTGGTCGCCCGTTTGGCCCTGCTTTCTATTTCTTCTTTTGCTACATCCTGGTTTAGGGTTCCTTTGGCCGTTTGTTTGGCCGGTTATTTTCCTTTCTTGGCCATCCTTTGGCCTTTAGGTAGACGTGTTTGTCGCGTGGTGTTTTCTTACAGCCGGTTCATCGTTGAACCTATCTTGGCACTTTTGCCAATATTGGTTCATGATTTTTGTGTCCGGCTTCCCCTATGTACCTAGTCATTTGATAAGTCTATACATACTTAACTTACCAAAAAAAAATTATGCATTCACTGGTTGTGTTTTTCTTCTTTCTGATCATTCGCATTGATAAGCAAACATGTTTCATTCTCTAAAAAAATCCCGAGTTTCGATTATTCATAGGACTTGAATACTAGGAATTTGCTTGTTTCGAAGCCTGGGAATTTGCTTTGTCGGAGGAGGGAGTGCTTAAGATTTCTGATTTTGGTCAACAAACTCTATTTGTTGATGGGCTACAAAACATGCTCGATGAAATGCTTCAGTGAGCCTAAATGTATACATATATCAAAGCTGACGATTTCGAAAGTTTTGGAATCGAACTAGCTTGTCTTCTTTGTGAAGATGATCTTCTTATGCCTAGCACTGAACCTGTTGATTTGCTTCTTGACAGGAGCTATGAAGGAAAAATTGAACGCTTCTTGATACAACCTTTATCAGAGTTAGACTAGTGCTTCTCCTGAATCCCCAAAACGACCAAGATCTAAGCTTTTCTCGATCTGATCCAAACCCTGATGGTATCAATGCAATCTCCTCTGTTCTCTCTATCTTCTTGTCGTCGTTGTCCCAAGGATAGAAAGGAGGAACCGGAGATGAATTGCCGCTTTGGCTTCGCTTCTAGAAGCCCTTCTGGCCGCGAGGCTTTCAGGTTGTATCTGAAATGGAAGGATCACGCCATTGGCAAAAAGCTCATCCGCGGAAGAAGGCGTGTGCCCAAACCCGCCAGCGCTGATACTGAACTCGAACTCGCAGTTCGAGTTCGAATGCCACGAGGACCCTGACTCTGCATTACCTTGTCCTTTCGGGGAAAATCAAGGAAGCTCAATGCGAGAGCCAGATAGGTCTTCGAGTACATTGCTCTTGTTTTAGGTAGAAAATTCAGAGTGGAGGAATCAAAGAATTGGCTTTTGCTGATGGGTTACAACCTGAAGTGTATTTAGCTTAGCTTCAAGGACTTATAGATGGATTGTCTCGGTTCAAGAGTGAAGGGCTGGCAGGGATAGTTGATGAAAAGAATTTCAAATTTGATCATTTAAATAAGACACAAGAAGGATTTTTGTTTGTTGGTTGGAAGACACAAGAAGGATTGACAAGAGATGGCTTTTGGTCTTTGTGGGACTTTACAAGAAGATGATTGCAGAGTATTTATAAATAATATGACTAAGGAAAGGGAATGAATTTTTTGGAGCTGAAAAGAGAAGATTGGGATGACTTTGACAATTAGAAAGTTTAAAAAATTTGTTAATCATTTGAACATGGAGTGGCAGAATTGAGGTTGGCACTTGTCGGATAAAAACAGGAGGGCAGACACATGAGATGGCCATTCTAAGGGAATATGTCGGTTAGAAGGCATAATAGCACAAAGTCTAAATGAGAGAATGAATTTTTGTTGTTATGCTGAGGTTGTAATTTGGCTAAATTTGTGTTGCGAATTGATACTTATGTTAGTATTTTAATGACTTCAAAATCCCGTCAATGGGATGTTGCACAGTATTTTGACTTTTATTTGCAGTTGATGAAGTAAGAAGCATCATTTTTTTTTCTGGGGACTGAAACAAGATACCCGACCCGAAAAACTCGACCCGACCCGGCCCAAATGTTCGGGTCATGTTCCATTTGGTCTTGTTTCAGGTCGAGTCAAGCAACTGTGCATTGTGTTTCGGGCTGGGTCTGGTATAAGAAAGACCCGACCCGATCCGACCCGTTGACACCTATTGCTCTGTAGATAGAAACATATGATTAAACCCCTAGCTCTCTTTCTGTTATTGTAAATGGATGTCTGGCCGTAGGACTTGACAGATCGATTCAGTAATGACCGGGGAAAGCGTTGCGCGACATCATAGAAGCTCCTAAAGACCTTGTGTGTGTGTGTGTGTGTGTGTGGAAGTCATGTATAATTTCATCCAATAGTTTGCCTGCCCTAGTCTTGATGAAGACCAGTTGAACTTATGTTTTGAAGTCATACTTTGAGCCAAATCATGTGTTGAAACTGCAACAATTTCATGGTGATGCAGTTATGGTGTCTTCGTCGATGGCCCGAGAAGCGGAAGCACTGACATTTTGTTATGGACTGCACAACCTATCCGTATCGAGTTGATTTAGTAATGAACGTTTGCAACTCATTTCCTGGGCTGAATGCGAGTCTTAAGCAAATTGCTTGATAGATTGTTATCTGCCGGGAGAATTGGAGGAAAATTGTGTCATTTTCCCAAACCCTTAGAGCGTTTATTACCTCCTATTCACAATTAGGAAAATTTCTTAAAGTGTGATGAAAATACGTCGGTTCATGACGATTCGAATTATGATTTCTGGCTAGCGTTAACCTTGATCAATTTCAAATAGGTACAGGACGATTTCAATAGCATAGTTGGTGCAAAAATGAGTAACTCGATCTCATTTCTCGATAGATTACACATGCACACATCTCTCCCGGACAAAGTAGATGTCTTTTGTATGTGGAGCGAAGTTTCAAAAAAGTCCTAAACCTATTGCATTAGTGCCAATTAAGTACGAAACCTTTTTTTAATGCCATTTCAGTCCTAAACCTTTTATCTTTGTGCCGATTAAGTCCTAAACCTTTTGTTAGTGTCGATTAAGTCCTAAATATTTTTGCATTAGTGTCAATTCAGTCCTAAATCTTTTGCATTTATCTCAATTAAGTTAATCAATGTAAATTTTGGCCGAATATCGATGACGTGGACATCGATCATTCTATGTGGCATGGCTGGCGCTGACTTGAACAAATTTTCATATTATTCTAATATTTTAAATAATTTTTAAGCATCCTTTTGGTTCTTTCAAAAATATATTTAAAATATTAAAAAATATTAAAAAATTATCAACGTTAGCGCTAGTTATGCCACGTAGGACAATTGACGTCCACGCCAGCGATTTTTTAATCAAAATTGGTTGAATTGACTCAATTGGCATAAACACAAAAACATTAAGTCTAAATTGATACAAATGCAAAAGGTTTTGTACCAATAATAGGTTTAGGATTGATTTGCAACAATGCGAAAGTTTTAGGACTGAATTGGCACACATAAAAAAAATTAGGACTGAATTGGCACTAAGACCATAGGTTTAGGACTAATTGTGATACTTTTCTCTCTTTACGTGGACACTTCCATATGAATCTCGTGGTGATTCGCTTCAAAGATCAAAACATTTTACACAGGCACCCATCGCTCTCGGACGTTGCTTTGTCAATCGTATGCTTCCTCGTATCGATTGTCTCGGAGGTGCTAGAGTTTTCGGATGATCCCGTTTAGACTCTCTTCCCGACCCTCCCATTTGCTTCTCTCTTCTTTCAGTGAAGGAGAAAGTTGATTGTGTTTCCGTCTCTTCAATGGTCATAACTTTTTGATTGCATATCGTTTGTAGCCTACGTAAACATTTGCCCTTTGTTTCTCTTTCGACCAAAAAAAAAACTTGACTGTGTTTTCAGGTCGCAATGCTTTTGTAAAAATTATTTTTACAAAGTTATATAAATATAAATGATAGAAATATAAAATAAGTAAATAAGTAAAAAAATTACAAAATTAAAAAACAAAAAACAAAAAGAAGGTCGAGATTTCTATCAATGGGTTCCGCTTATCCCACCTCTATGGAGCCAAGTTTGCACCTTTCCATCCTGACAAGGTTCTACTTAGTTATGGCATTGTTCTTACACCTTTAATTGAATTTTGGTCCAATCATTTGCACGAATTGAATAAATTCGAAAATTGACCTATGTGAAATTTCAGTTTGGTCCCTCAACTTTAAATTTTGATCAATTGGGCAATTCCATTCAAGATAAACCCCTATCCATATGTTTTATATCATTATAAGACCATTGTGGGATCAACTTGACAAAAATTATCCGTTAAGAATTTTGTTGACACTTGATTTTTTAATATATTCTTCTTTAGAAAAATTATTAAAAATACGATAAAAATTCATAAAATTTGAAAATAAACTTTGGAAGCTTTGGCCTAGACTAAAGGAACCAATTTTGAACAAAAAATATTTTTCTTTATTTTCTTGTAATTTTTGAATTCCTTTTAATTTGAAAATAGCCCAAAATTAAAAAAAAAATAGCAGCAACAAAAAAATAATCATTAATATTTTTTTTAATTCCAATTTCATTTTGGTCACTTTAAAATTCAAAAATTAGATGGGGAATGTCACGCCCTAAACCCCGGGTACGCGGCATTTAGGTCAAATCGTCCCAAGGGTCATAAGGATAGCGTCTCAGGTTCGCCATCGACCCACGAATAACTATGCAAGCGAAAACAAATTCTACTCCCAGACAATAAAACAAAATAGGGATAGAAAAGCAGGAAACATATCAGATCAAAACATCAATTCATTTACAAATACATCTTAACTCAAATGGGATAACCAACTAGTCGGCCTCATACTTCGAGGCGGGGTAAGATCACAGCAATCTACTTCAAAAGAACCAACGGCTCCAAGCCTACGAACTTCATCACTTCGAACACGAAAAAATGCTTCCACGAAAGGGTGAGATATACATCTCAGCGAGTCAACGCCTAAGCCTTGGTTAGGGCGTTGATTCGTCCATAATATCCTATCAGGCAATCATAATCACAGAGTATGTATCTCAACCATAGGCAACTTACCCATTGATGCCATGCATAATGCAGAGTGCATGCAGTATATAATCGTGTCAACACAAATCAATTGTCTAGGCACTCAAATCATCCCAACGCATCTAGGCATCAATCGGACATTAGACACCACATGAAAATTGCTTTATTAATTGATTATCCACGACATATAGTAAACCCCATGCTTTTTAGCATGCCGGCCATATAATAAGTTCTATACTACCCAATGCTTTTAGCAGGCCAGGTAGTATCTTCTGTAAATCAGGCATCGTCCCACTTCTACGGCAACGGCTTCTACAAGCGATAACCCCAATGCCTTCGGCATTGTCGGGCTCGACATGTAGACTTCTAGAGAGCTCAGGTCCATCACAAGCTGCGACCTGCTTCTGACAATCCATGCCTACGCCGCACTCGTCAGTATCGTACATAAGAAAGTCGAGCGTCCAACAAGCCATCGTGCGTATCCCCATACCCTTGGCATGCCGGGCACGATATGAACTTGTCAGGAGTCGCATCATCTCTCATCATATGACCACTCATATCATTCAATGATCAATCAGTCCTTATCTTTAATTATAATCGAATGTTCACGCATATATGCTTGAGACTCGGCCCTTGGCCATTTCATGCTAAATAATGCAATTTGAGTCATACGAAGTCACAAGAATGCACAATGCAATTTATCACCCAAACCAAGCAATCATGGGGCCATTAGCCCCTAAATTGATCATCCGATCAATCAATAGCCAATCAGAGTAATCGATCACACAATTCGCACCAATCAATCGGCCTATTACTTATAGGCAATCAAGTCTCACAATCAAATTAGAAATAAATCCAGTCCAATTATATCCAATTTAAATCCAAGATAATTTAGTCGATTATGGCTAATTCAATCATAAGTCGATTTCTCGTTCCTACTTAATCATCCACTCGGAATCAAGCAAGGCCAACCATAAATCATGCAATTATAATTCAGATGATCATAAATTCACTAGCTTAATCGATTAGGGCATTTAATCTATACCTAGGTTCTGACATAAACCGACCCTAATCAGACTACCTAAACACCTAATAATCTATCAAACTAATTTCAAACGTAATTAGCGACCTAGCCATGGATTAGAGGTCAACTCACAGTCAAATACTCGAGTTGGGATTGGCGGCGATCCTTGAGAAATTTTTCGACACGAACCTCGAACTCCAACGGACCGTGGAATCTAAATCTCGAACGACGAGCCCAATCTTCCAACCAAATTGGCCCAGAGGCCTAAACTCACGGCCCAACAACTCAGGATACGGCCCCAGTCGGATTTGGGCCTCGGCTCAACTCGACAGCCCACAAAATGGGCCCAACAGATTCGGCCCAGACCCGAAACAGGCAAAAACAGAGCAGCTTAGAACAGGACAGGGCTGAACCGGGTCTGTGGTGGCTGGTTCTCCGGCCTAGGGTTGGTGGCCGGTGTTGGGATCGACGGTGGACGTCCCAGGTAGTCTGAGGATAACGTCGGAGGTTGGTGGTGGCCGGACCAGCGACGGCAAGGCGGTGGAATGCTGGTCGGGCTGCCTCGGGTTGGAAACAGGGGAGGCAGAGCAGGGGAGCGGCTTCTTGAGGCTGTTTTCGGCGGTTGCAAGTGGCGGTCAGCTCGGGGGTCGTCTGTGGTTGTCTGAAGAGGTCAGAGGAAGATATTGGTGGCCGACGCTGGGCAGAGGAAGGCGGCGAGAGACTGAGCTCAGCCCCGAACAGAACCGGGTAAAACAGGGCACCTAGCAGGACAGTCTCGGGTTCCTGACTGTTCGAGGCCCTCCGGCGGCTTCAAGGCAGATGGAGGCCACAAAGAGACGTCGGAGGGAACCTGAGAGGTAGTGTGGTGACGGTGGTAGGCAGTGGTGGCGGCTAATGAACCGCTGGGGCTGCAAAACAGAAGCTGCAGCAGTCCCGGCCCGAAACAGGGCAGGACTGAGCGAGCTGGCTTCTGGCCGATCTTCCGTCGACTCCCGACGGCGGCGATGGTTCTGGTGGGAGGCGACAGACAGAGAAGGATGTGGAGGTGGGATCGGTGGTGGCTGGTGCTACACGACTTAGCTAAGGAACGAAGAAAAAGAAGATGGAAGAGGAGGATGAGGCAGAGTCGGTTCTTGGGGGGGCTCACGTGGGAGGAGAGAGAGAGAGAGAGTTGGCCGGTGGCCAATTTTGACTATTAGAGGTGTTGGAGATGAGGTGAAGTCTACCTCATTAATTGCTTGATAGAAACCTTAGGAGCATTTTTGTAATTTCTCAAACTTTCAAGGGCATTTTGATAATTTTGCACTTAAGGGTAATTTGGACAATTGGCCAACCAATCGAGAGTAACTTAGGCTTCTCGGAGGTCTGTTCGACCTAATTAAGGATCGAGCTCGAGGAATTTCAATTCTGAAACAAACTGACTAACGATCGAATCCTAATTCGATTCGATTGACGATTGGGGAAATTTCCAATTTCCGATCCAAAATTTCGAATTCAATTTCATGCCTTAAACTAAAATCCATTGGCACTCCGTAGTCTAAATTATATTATTTTACTGGTGCCAAAATCCAAGGCGTCACAGGAAACCTACTTTTCCAAATTTTTGCAATTAGGTCCCTAATTTACCAAAAATATCAAATTCAGACCTTTCTAGACTTTTTATCGCTTTGGGCAAGTTGTGAAATTTGATATCATGCTTTCAATTGGATTTTGGTCCAATCATTTTGCAGATTGAGCAATTTGGGAAAAGGGCTTAAAATCTTTTCAATTAAGTCCTCGATTTTAATTCTAAGTGCAATTAAGCATTTTTTTTAGATGTTCCTGCAAACCCAAGACCAGTACTCTATGTTTTTAATCATCCTCAATCCATTGGTGGGATCGGTTTGGTTCAATTCATTCATTAATGGTTTGTATTATTCAAAAATCATAATCGGGTCAAAATAAAAATTTGGCGGTTTTGCACTAGATAAAATTATTTTCCTCCAAAATTGTCGTTCCTAGATGAGACAACATGCCATAGAATCTATTTATACCTTCAATTTGAGGAAAAAAGGTGAATCGGCGTCCAATTTAAGAAAAAGGAAGGGGGGGAGAGAGAGAGAATAAACCAGGTCAATTGGGTCGGGTTGACCCGACCCAGTCACCCGGCTAACCACGAAATTCCCATAAACGCACGGAAGCATTTTCGCACGAACAGGAGAAGACCAGGGAAGCTTGACTGAATTCAAGAGCTTTCCATCGAATTCCCCAGCGCCAGTCTGTCCCCAAAACGTCCCGGCCAGCTAGCAAAACGGAATCGAGCACAAAAAAATAAAATAAAAATAAAACCACAGAATCTGTCGGTGCAGGGGTGATGGGATGTTGAGCAGAAAGAGACTTCGGGAGAGAGAGAGAGAGAGTTAGAGAGAGAGAACCAAGACGTTTTCGCCGTGCCCCCGCCGTGCCGTCCCCTTCGTCACAGCAGAACAGGTTCGTCACCCCATGTGCACATATCCCCTGTTTTCGTTTGAGGCTACTGTGGTCGTGAGCTCGATTTGGTTCTCAACCAAATCGAGCCAATCCGGATGCATCACGACCTTCATCAATGTTCATGGGATCGTTCTTGAATGATATTTTGGTTTTATTTTGATTGGAGATTCATTTTTTTTGTGTTTTAATGATTTTTTCCGGTGTGCACTCCATGTGCTCGACAAAATGACTTGGCTAGCATTTTTTAAGTTTCGATTTCGGTCATGGATTTCGAGCGTATTATTTGTTCAGTTTTGGTCTCCGTCAGCCTCTACAACCATCACTAAGAACGTTTTTGGCCTTTTTCTGCATTTTCTCATATGAAAAACCTGTGGCTCGACCTCTCTCAGAGCACTCCCGAGCTGCTTTTCGAAAGCCTTCGATGGACGGTAACCAGTGGTCTAAAGTTGATCGGGTAATCCTGCGAACCTTGATTATGCTTGCTATGTGCTTAAAGTTGCAAAACGAATGACTGAAATAAAAAAATCAAAGCTCGTGGCAATCTGCATTTTTTCGCCGGCTGTTGTTGGTCTCTAAGTGCTCTGGCGGGGAATGTCGTCGTTTGTTTTAGGTCAGGGATGTTAGAAAATTGGTTTTGCTAAGATTGAGCGACAAAGTGGAAGAAAGATTGGCTTGGTTTTTGTCTTCAGGCGAAGTTCCGGCAATTTTAGCCGGAATTTTGGTTCAACGACCGGTCACTGATGAATGGTCAATTGACCAGTTGAGGCCTACGTGGCATTCATGTGGCGCAGAGGTGGCATCCACGTGTTTCTCCACGACAAGCCATTTAATAAATAAAGGAATCAATTAAAAAAATTCGATCCGACAGTTTTACGTGCGCCACGTGTCGTGATCGTGCATATTCAAAAATTATAAAAAAATTTCAAAATAACAAAAAACTAAAATTTTTTGTTTCACGATGTAAATTGTGCCACGTTTCAACATCTTTGAAAATTTAGAAATTATCAAATTTTATCTGACGGTTTATTACAGGACACGTGGCGTTCTTAGGACCCTTAGATTTGAAGTTGTCGGTAATATTAGAAATTTCAATAAAATAAATTTCGATTTTAAAAGATCAAAAAAATATGTCGTTTTATAGTGGGACCCGTACGGTCTGGCCCGGGTGGGCGCAAGGCATGGGCCGGATTAACCCGATAATAATAATAATAATAATAAAATGATTTGAAAATCCATAAAAATGGAAAAATTAATTTACAAATTTTCTAATTTTTTTTTTAAAAAAAGATCCCCAAAAAATTCCAAAAATCCTAAAAAAATACGTGATTTTTTTTTAGTAGGGCTTTACCCAATAGGGAGCCTTTGTAGAAATTCTCAATGGCCTGAGCTTGAACCCAGGCCAAAAGAGGGGGTTTGGAAATAGTATTCTATGAACTGGTGTGTTTACTAAATCTAAGGATCCTTGTCTGCTCTCACGGGGAGTAATCTATTGCTTTATAATCCGATCTCGTGGCCAGTTAAGATTGGGATAGGTGTATGGAAAACCGCTGAATAAGTATTGAGAAAATTCATGGCTGAAGTCTATTTCCAACTTGCTCTTCCCTCGAAATCCGAAATGGAATGGGGCCATACATAAGGAGCTGAGCTCCAGCATAACAAGACTCTGAGATTTTGAAAACGAACTCGTAGACGCAATGGACTCATACGAGAGACTGAGGATGAGAGCGAGGAAGCATGTGCTGGTGTATGTATAGGCGTGAGGGAGATGTTACAAACCCTAATTTTCTCTGGAAATGACCGATTTGGCCTCGAGGCTCCTGATTGAAGTTCTTTGACCGTATTAGACATCTCCAATGGGAAAAAAGGCTTTATCATTCATGTAGAGATATGAGGTTATCTGTTACGGATGCTTACATATTTGTTTTGAAGCCAAAAGTCACACTTCTTATCATGATTGAGGGGGAAAAAAAAGTCAAGAACTTTCTCGCTTTTAAAGGATCAATCCAAAAACGGTATCTTAATGAATGTAATTTATGATCTTCAAAGGACCATAATCTTATAATCTTTCACTGTTGGATTAAAATGTAATAGATCTCGGCCATTCAAACCCAAGAGACATAGTGTCTCCTAAAGACAACAACTCACTATTCTTTTTTAACATCCTGAGATGACACAAAGGTCTCATAAAATTTGAACAATGTGCAAAGAAATCCTCGAACTTTTGGTATAAATTAAACAATCTAGGCATATGGTAATTAAGAGTTCACATTGTACGTTGGGTCAAATTCAAGGAGCACATTAAACAAATTAAAATTTCAAATACACATTGGATAAAAATGGACCCTTTGTGTAGTTACCCATTATCTCTTCCATGCCATGCAAAAGCAAAAGTTACTTATGCTGCTTAGTATGGCATAAAATGGGTCGGATTCAAAATTGTCAAGGCCCTATAATATAAAGTTGTGTGCACAACATGAAAACAGAAACGGTCATTGGTGGTTGGGGGCTTGACCCGAATTCAAGAACGGAAAAAGGGACAACTCGACGCCACATCAGATGCCACCTGGGCAGTATTTCAATAGAGAAAATGGATAGGTACTGAGTAAAGACAGCTCTGCCAGCCGGCGAAAGCAAACAAGCTTTTGGCCTTGACCCCCTCAATAACAGAAGTACAAGATTCTAGCGATCAATCACGAATACAAAAGGTTGTGGCCAAAATAACAAATCCGACCAGTCGAACGGAAACGATGAGAGCAGAAGACATCACTTAGTTTTGCCGTCGGTCACTATCACAGAAAGCGAAAGCCTGAACCTGAGCCTGAGTCAGACCAGATAGAATACAAACGGTAGAACAACAAGTAACGAGAGAAGGATGGTAACTAGAGAATATTAACAAGCAACGCTACCCGCCAATCTTCATAGATCATTCTGTTGGCATTCAAAATAATCTACACGTGCTGCGCACATGAGTAGTCATCGAACTCAAGGGCTTGCACGAGCCACCTTCTCCTCCTAACCTATCCATTCTCAGTGATGTAAGTTCTCAACTCAATATTTTACCCTACATCATGTCAGGAGAACGACTTTGGACACTACGGGCGCGCATGCAACAATTTTCCCCCCCTTTTTCTATTTTTCTGTTCCGAAAAACAAATTTCGAATCGAAATCCGTTTAATAATGCAATTTCATTTTTCTATTGGGACAAATTTATGCCCAGAAATAGGTTTGGAACAAAAATAAGAAGTAATTTTTTTTTACTTTTGCAACAGAAATAAAAATAAGAATTCTTCTTGATGCTCACTCCTTTTCTCTTTCACGTGCGGTCTCCCTCTCTCTCGCGAGCCTACAGCCAGTGATTGGGTGCCCGCCGTGGGTCTCCGATCCCCGGCTCGGTTCACCATCCGCCGATCACCGTTCTCCATCTGTTGGCCGCTAATCTTCGTCCACCCATCGTCATCCATTATCCGACGATCTCCGGTCCTCAACACTGAGTCGCCATTCTCAACCACTAGTCATCGTAAGCTTGTTTTTGTTCACCTGTCACCGTCCGCTGATCTCCGTCTACCATTCGTCCTCTGCCGATCTCCATCCGCCCTCTACTGATGGCCAATCACTAGGCACCCGCCGCTAGACTCCGATCCCCTGCTCTCATTTGCCATCCGCCGTCCACCCATCGCCATCCGCCGATTGCCGGTCTCCAGCTGCCTTCTGTCAGTCGCCATTCGTAGGACACCATCACTGGTCTTTAGTCCCAGCTCCCATTTGCCATCCGCCAGTCGTTGGCCAAGACTCAACGGTCGGTAGTTATAGAAATTTTATGTTGTTATTAAATGAATTTCTATTTCAGAAACAGAAATTTTGTGTTCTTATCAAACGCTTGTTTTGCTTAGAAACTCTTTCAGGAAATAGAAATAAAAAAAAAAAATCTATTTCTGGCCAGAAATAGAGTCCGAGCTGAGAATGATTGTCATTCGCTTCCTATGTGACAACATTGCGGTAATTAACAAGGGGTTAAATTAAGCAGCTAATTAATCTAAGCAGTCGGAGTTTATTACATGTGTTCGCCGCCCGAGAGGCCTTGATCATGTGAGACTGAACTTGCTTAGTTAACAGATATGCCCTTGTACTAATTAAAGTGGTCAGAATATGGATTTATAGACCGCTGTAACAGATGCTTAAAAGAATGCTTTTAGTGACGGATGGATTTCCATCAAGACATAGTGCTGACTAATTATTTCAAATCCTCCGTGCAGCATATTGCATGAATCTTCACCTTGAATCTTCCAAGTGAATTTCCTCCTGTTGGGAAATTTAGGACTTGTATGATAACCGTTATGATCTGAAAAAGTGATTCTGATTAAAATATTTTTTTTTTCTAATTCTATTTCTTGGATGAGTTTTAGAGAATCGGGACGCATTTGGTAACTACATAAAATTTCTGTTCCTGGAACATAAATGCATTTGGTAACTGCACATAATTTTTCTTCCCGGAAATAATTGTTCTTCCCAGTTTTTGTCTTTTAAGTCGAATAATTATGTAGTTACTTTGTGAAACTTCATCCTACATTTTGAATTAATCGAAGATTAGTTCATAATGATTCTCTTATGTAATATATTAAATATTGAAATGTAAAAATAAATATCGTGAATCGTCATGAGTCATTTTCGCCATTCATTGTGGGGTTTCATCCAACTCTGTGACACCCTCGTTTTTACAAGAAAAATATATTGCATGGCGTTGCATTGGTATGCATTTTTTGTTTTAGGAAATCAAATCGCAGTCTTAATTAATCCAAAACTTAATAACAAGACCTTGCTAAGTATTCATGCTGGTTATTTTTTTTTAATCTTTTTTCAAAATTTTCTAAAACTAGACTAAGGGTGCGTTTGTTTCAATGAAAGTGGTTTTCAGGAATTTATTTTTTGGAAAGTGGTTTCCTGAAAATCACTTTCTCGGAAAACAAATCGTTTTCCGTTGTTTGGTAATATGTTACCGAAAATATTTTTTGGTGTTTGGTTCTCATTTGAAAAACGATTTCAATCTCATCAAATGGACTATCATTGATACTAAGGAGAGACAGATGGTCGAGAGAGCTGACGTAAGCTGACTCGGCCAAGCCCCGACGCCGATCTTGGTCCTGGCCCTGGCCCCGATCCCCAACCCAGTCTCGACCCTGGCCCTGGTCCCGGTCCCGACACCGGCCCAAGTCCCCGGCCTTGGCCTGACCCCGGTCCGGCCCCCAGTCCCCGGTTCCCGACCCCCTGTCCCGGCCCTGGGATATGTCCCCGGGATCGGCCTCAGTCCCGTTTTCAAAGAAAGTTAGAGACTCAAATTTGGAAAAGTGTTTTCACCTTTTTATTTTGGGGAATTCACTTTCCTATTTTAATGAATAAAATCTTTGTTGACTGGAAAGTACTTTCCGTTGACCAAATTATTTTTCGCGAACCAAACAGATGAAAGTCCAGAAAACACTTTCCCCAAAACAAACGCACCCTATGACACCCTCGTTTTTACAAGAAAAATATATTGCATGGCGTTGCATTGGTGTGCATTTTTTGTTTTAGGAAATCAAATCGCAGTCTTAATTAATCCAAAACTTCATAACAATACCTTGCTAAGTATTCATGCTGGTTTTTTTTTTTGTCTTTTTTCAAAATTTTCTAAAACTAGACTAAGTCTAAAATATATAAACCTATGTTAATCACAACCATTGAAATCAAGTGCACAATCAAGAAACCATCAGATTGATGAATCGCATCATAAAACCCTAACAAAACCCTATGGGCTTAGAGAAATGTGGTTCGAGTTTAATTCAAAGGTATTTATGATTGTTTTGGAAAATAACGAAATCTATTAACTCTAGGGAATCTAGGCCCAAATTCATGAAAATGAGATCAAACTAGCATAATCTAAGCTTTTTATACTTTTAGGGATTTTCTGAAATTGTTGACACCTGATTTTTGATCGGTCTTTTTCCTTTATCTTTGGAAAAAATCATTGAAAATCAATAAAAAGTCAATCTTATGAAATTGAAAACCGGATGGAACTAGCTAATTCGATCTAGTTTGGGCGATTTTCAATTTGATGAGTCCGTCTCGCCCGCCTCTAATCCAATCACATTGTAAATGTCACCTTTCCAAGAAAGCGAAGAATAAGGTACAGAGAAGGAATATCGTGGAAACTTTCTAAAGAGGAGAGAGACGGAGGTGGACATGGGTACCAGAACTGAGTAAAGGGGGTGGAGCGAGAAGGGCATGAGTGGGGAATAGAGGTGGCCAATCTGCGGGTCGGATTGGGTTTGGGTTGGGTTGTATATGTTCTGACCCATATTGACACTTCAAACCTGTTTTGACCCATATTTAATGACTCATACCGGACCCGACCCGTAACTGACTCATACCCGACTCGACTTGTTTTGACCCATATTATCAAAATACACAATTATTTTAGGAAAATCTGTACAATCTATTTAACATATTTTAAGCTTTTCATATGTATATATTACCTAAATAAAAACTTCACATCAAATTAAAAAAATTAAATAAAAAATTAAAAGATGTAAATGGAAACATATTGAGCTAATGTTTATTTATAAACTTTATCATCGTAACGAAATAAAGGAGAAGTGTTAGGATTGGCGTACCTGAAAATTTGTTGTTGGCAGGTGTCGATCCCCGCTAGCGTTACATGTTTTGATCTCAGATGCCGACTAAATGTTCCATAGGTGCCCCCAGTTGCAAAACTGTATGTTTTCGTACAATATTACATTTTACCTCATACTTGTCTCCGCCTAAATGTTACTTCTCGAAGTGTCGCCATATGTTGGATATACCCTCCCATTTCAGCTCCTTTGCTGTCAACATTTCTTCGACACCGATAGAATGATGAAGACTTTCTTGCGTTGGGACGTGCTTGACGTTGGAAATAACATTTATATTATCATCATCGTCTACCTAATTTGCATACTCACGAGAATCATATTGAGGTTGAGGATAATTGGATTCTCTTATCCCCATCGATGGCATTGCACTCTTTCTCCTATCACCAACTCCGCTTCCACTTGCCTTTTTTTTTTAACAGAATTGAGTGAAAATCGATTCAGAAAATTGAGAGAATTGAGCCAGAACTGAGAGAATTTGAGAGAATTGAGAGGATTTAAGTGAAATTATGAGAAAAAATGAAAGGCGGAGGGGTATTTATAGAGATTTAGGATAGTTTTAATAAAGGGTTAATACCACAGAAAACTCCAAATTGGTACACCTATGACAAATTTACCCAAAACTATTTTTTTAACCACAAAAAATCCAAACTAGTACACTTGTGACAATTTTACCCCAAAATGGTACATTTGTGACAAATTTACCCTCTGTTAGTTTTCATTAAATCTAACTGTTAAAATGCTAAGTTCATGACACGTGGCAATTGACAGGTGAATCAGCTTGGGATTTTTAACATCTGTTTGTCACATGTGTATCAATTTGAAATTTTTCATAGTATTAAGACAATTTAATGGAAGACGACCAGAGCCGTCGAGACTCGCCGGAGACACGATTTCAACGGAAAAAAGTCGTCGGAGTGCCACGATTTTTAGGCCATTCAAGTCCTCAGCTAACCCACATCAACATATGTACATTCGATAGCAATGACAGCCCTAAAAATCTCTAACCTATCTCCGGCCGAGATAACTCCGGTGAAGAGACGGCCTAGCCATTTCTAGAGCGATTTATCTAATATAAACTCATAAAAGACATCATCAAGAGATAAGAAAACTTACTTGCACGATCGTAGAAGCTGAGGAGGTTGCGAGACGACCTCGCGAGCTCCAAGTCGGCTCGGATGATCGGAGAGTCGGATTCGAATTTTTACACGACCAAAATGCAAGACAAAGGTATGGATGGAATCAGTGAGGCATGAGGAGTAAACCGGATTAAAAAGCATCAAGAACGATGCTCTAGATCTCAAGTCGACATTAAAATCGAGCTTGAAGCTCGTTCTCAGTACTCACCTTTTTCCAGTCAAGAAACGACGAACCAGATAGTTCAGGGTGTTCGTCTTCTCACGAAGCTTGTGAACTCGGTCTCGAAGCCTGAATCGCTCTGGATCGTCCCGGCTGAAGCTTCAAATCTTCGACACGCACCTCCGTTAATGGCGTCGCCCCAAACCCTTGTGGAGCTCTTCTCTCTTCGTTCTCTCTTTCTGAAAGTTGTTCTCCTGCCCCTGTAATAGAATGAACGTCTCTTTTATCCAAAACGCGTTGGGGCTCTCAACCGACTTGCCCGAAAATTGGCGCACTCGGGAGGAGATTTGGGCCGCTTGCCTCACGTGCACTTCGGTCTGTCCGCGTCGGCGCCGGGGATCTTCAGGAGAGTTTGGCGGTGTCTTTTTTTACCTCCGATGTGCATAAAACGAGCGTAGAATGGCTATCTCCTCTTGCGTTCCCTGTGCATGCGCGATGAAGAAGAACAGAGCAGAAGGCTTCTGTTCTTGCTTCTCAAAATTGAGTTGATCAACCGGGTTGACTGGGTTGGGCCGACCCGACCCAGTCGATCCGGTTTGGCATTTTCCTACAAATTAGGTACTGAAATATCCAAAAATCACGAAATTGATTTTAAAATCAGATTCTAGGACATGGAATTCATCTAAAAATGTGAGTTTGTGAACATTTTGTTCATATTTGTGTAAAAACCCCAAATTTGAGTTTTGACCCGAAAATGAAATTCACAAAATACAAACATTAAATGACGAAATCGATCCAAAATAACCCCACCAATGGATTTAGAAAGGTAAAAAACCTATGGGTAAATGTTCATTTGTTCATGGGTACATGTCTAGAATGCCCAATTTCATTTGAATTGAAAATCATGGACTAAATTGAAAGAATTTTACGCAATTAAGTCCAATTCATGCAATTGTGCAATTTCTCCAAACTTGAATACTAAAATGCAATACAGGATATCAAATTTCAATTTCATGACTCTAAAAATGCAAAAATTACATATAAAATTATTCGAAAGATAATTTTTGGATCAATTCAGGCTTATGCTCAATAAAGAGACACATATTCTTGAATTGAAATTTTGAAGTTTTAAGAGGTCTAAATGAAAATTAAAAATATTCACTATTTTGTTATATTTTTGCGACCTCAGATGCTATTTTTATTTATTTTTCAATTTTCAAAAAATATTAAAAAATGAAAAAAAAATGAAAAATTATTTTTTATTCAAAATGGTTCCCTAGGCTTGGCCAAGATTCTCAAAGTTGATTTTGTAAAATTTTGAACTTTTATAAATTTTTTAAATATTAACTGATTAAAAATCAAGTATCAACAAATACCTCTTCTCTGAGAGCCAAAATAGTCACGTGCTCATTGGCTGGCCAAAGGTCTTTATGTGAGAAGATTTGGCCAGTTCAAGTTCTTATGTGAGAAAAATATGGGTATTTCAGTTCCCTATTTGAAATATTCCCTAGAAAATGTTTATAGAGGCATTTATTCTTAGAGTTCGAACGAATAGCAAGAAATTGGACAGAATAATTTCATTTTTGATGTAAGTCATTTTTCACAGTCTAAATTTGTTACCGTTCGACTAGTTTTTGTCATCCAAAACTTATAATACACGTGCTTGCCTTCACGAAAAATTCAATAATCAGTGAGATGGAGTATGGGCATAGATGACTAGTTACTCATTCAAGTGACAAAAAAAACACACATCTCATTGGCTCATCAACCTAGAAAACTTTCTATGCTGGTGCTTTATGCATGATGATCAAGTCTGGCTCCACTGACCACGTAAGGAATGTGAAGCTGTGCGAGGATCGGGCTTGGATCCCCTGTCAAGGTTTTTCCTTGACAGGGTGATCCCCACCCTTCAATAAGGTGGGCCCCCCTATTGAAGGGTGGGGATCCCCCTGCCCAGCAGAAAAATGGGCAGGGGATCCAGGTCCGCGAGAATCCGCTGAAGAGACGCCAAGCACACGTGGCACTTGATTGCAGGTGGATATGTCGGAGGCAACATCCTGACCGTCTATCCGTAGGAAAGCAATTTGTCTAGTACATCCGACAATTTCATAAATTTCTCATGGATCTCGTTTATTGTTCACTCTTTTTGTTATTCTTAGTATGGGTTAAGTTTGATCACCTTTTTTTTCCCCTGGTAAGGTGGTCACTTCTTTTCTTTAACTTCAATTTGGTCAGTTATTGTTACAGTGTGGTCATACTTCCCAATAACAGGAACATGGGTTCCCTAAATAGCCACGACTGTCTATATTTTTTCAATTAAAATTGACTGATATAACAAACTGTGCTAGGTGCTAATTATAATGGAATCATCTATTGAACGTAGCCCTAATTTAAAAGTGAACCAGAATAAAATCTCGTGTCTCGATTTTTCTTTGTCACTTTACATTCTACTTCGATTTAATTATGCACCGAATCCTACACTTATTAAGTGGCATCTGTTCATTTTTGCTTTTATGATACACTAATGCGTATGAAATCTAGGGCAATCCATCCAAATTTTAATTAAGGACCAAAAAAGGCGTTAATAACCTAAACGATGGGCTTTAAACATTAAATTTTTATGAGTCGATTTCTCAATTCCCAAGCCATTCTCGCGGATAAAGAGACTTAGAATGAATTAGCATTTAAAATAATGTTTGGATGCGTACGATGGATAGTGCATGCAGTCCAATGTGTTCGACATGTTTGCTGGATATATATATATATATATATATATATATATATATATATATATATATTCCTTCTAATGTTTGCTTGAAAAGAAAAAAAAAGGTTGTCCACTCCAGATGTTGACTACTTCAGCCCTCTGATTTTCTTTCCTTAGTTGGAAGTGGTAGTTGGTTTCGAATTCGACCTCTCTCCATTGTTTACTTCTTTTGGATAAGAACTAGGTTCAGATCCGTGGGGTGGGTTCCGGTTCAATTGGTTCTTGTCTTGTACATTTCTTTTTCCATGAATAATTATGCAAATGATTCCTGAATTTAATTCAAATTTGCAATATCGTCCTTGAATATTGTTCAGTTTGGTCCTCGAACTACAATTCGACGTGCAGTATCGTATCTAAGCCTTTAATTTGTTGAACTCACTCCTTAAACTTTTGAAAAATGTTCGTTCTAGTTCATAAACCACAAGAAAATGTCCATTGTTATTTTTCTATCTATATAGGTTTCGAAGTAACGTTGAATATTTTTTTTTACAGTTCGAAAGACTAAATTGAACATGTACTAACTCGGTTAGATTCTTTTGGACGCGGAGAAATTCAAGACTCGACTATATACATAAAAAAAATCGTTTATGAAATTCCATTTTTTTCCTCTCGCCATACGAGAATATAAGGAAAAACACGTTGAAAACTCCAATAGCTAACATTCCTTTTATTAACTAAATTGTGTAGAGAGAACTGATCGAATCAAAATCGATCAGCCACCATCCTTTTCTTGTTTGCTCGGAAACCACGATGCATTATCATCCCATAATTCCCATTTACCAAATCCGATCAATTTAATTTTATTCTTTTGCATAAATAAAAAAAATCAGTTAAAAAAAGGAAAAAGAAGAGGGAGGGAAGAAGTAGATGGGGTCCTCGCGATCACTACGTTGTAGGCTTTAATTATTTGGGAGGAGGGGTTTTGGAAGGAAAGAGCCTGAGCGAGGGATTTGCTGAGGGGAGGAGAATATCCCGGCCATTTGGGCCGTCGGATCGCCCAACCTTTTTATAGGGGGAAAAGGTTGGGTGATCCGACGGTAGAGGGAAGCGGGATCGTCTGCCCTGGGGTAGACAATCCGCTTCCAAGGAGACCCACGCTGATGGCATGCGATGTGATGCTCCCATTTCCGTCCAGCCCAAGCTAAATAAATAGCTGCGAGCCTATGACTCACTCTCTCTCTAGTTTTCCTCATCAAAACAAACTCTCTCTCTCTAGTTTTGCATTCGGATCCTCCACTCTCTCACTCTCAAGATTATGACAATGGCAATGCGCCAATGGTGCTTTGGTGTGTCCAGGCCATCTCGGCCATTTTTGGGAGGTTCCCGGCGCTCGTCACTTCGGGTGAGTTTGATTTTCTCTAACCTTAGATGAAATGACAGATAGATGGAAAATGTTCAACAGGAACCTTGGGCCGGGCAAAAGCTGGGTATCGCGCGAATCGAAAACAAAAGTAGAGATCAGAGGCAAAAATGCAAAACAAAGAGCCAAATAGCTGGAAAGGGAGGCCAAAAAGACCAGCGAGAAGGAAGGATCTGGACCACCTGCTGATGGACCAGTGGCCCATGTTGGAGGAGCGGCTGCTGGTGGAGCGACAGATGCTGGTGGAGTGGCGGACAAAGTAGCAAAACAGGGAGCCAAACAACGAAAAAAAGGGAAGGCTAAAGAGACTGGGAAGAAGAAATCAGACTCTGAAGGATTTGGACCGCCTGCTGGTGGAGCGGCGGTAGATGGTGGAGCAGTGGATGCTCCTTCTGGTGGAGAGGCCGATGCCGGAGCCGGAGCCGGCCGGAGCAGCTGATGCTGGTCAGAAGGACCTCGATCTAAATACGTAAAATTACTTATAATGTTGTTTGACAAAAGAACCTCCATCTAACTACGTAGAATTACTTACAATGATAATGCATGTCAACATTATTTTCCATCCACATTGCCGAGTATGAGAATCCACTAGTCTATGTTTTGCTCGTCGGGTCTTGTTTTACTGTTTATTTGCTCTCATCTCAAGTGCACACCGACGGTTCGACGTGCTCCCCTTCCAATATTATATTTTTCTAAGGTTTTTTTCCAAACCAGGCCTAAAATGCAAAGTATTTACCAAATGAGGGATGTTTTTTTTTATTACCGGACCAGGGGCCGCTCAACCGCCGGCGGCCTGCTCGGCAGTATGACTGCCGAGCGGGGGGCTTTATTGCCACTCAGCTACCCATTTTTTTAAATTTCATACTTATCAATATGTAATTACGTAATATATAAAATAAAATAATGAATTTGTAATTATGTAAAAAAATGGAATGTTCATAAAAAATAAATAACAATCAGTAACGTCAATTACATTTACTAATGACGTCGTCTTCCTAAATGACCTCCTATTCTGCAATGAGGTTGTCTCCGTTGATCGGGAGGTCTAGTGTTGTCCCGACGAGAATGAGGATCCGGTTGAGCAGGACGTGTCGATGATGAAGGCATATCTTCTGAAAATATGTCCGATCATATTGTAGGGGGGAATGGATAAAATTGAGAGAAATCGGATCCATATTCCGCAGGAGAACTTGCCGGAGTCTGGGAATCCACTACCTAGTATAGCCGTACAAATACCGGGTAAAGATTGTCCTTGGAACTGCAAAGAAAGGAAAAGGTACTTGCGCTTGAGTAACTCGTTCTCTCCATCCATGCTTCCTTTTATGCTTCTTATACGAGACTAATTCATCGAGAATTTTGGTTATTGCAACTGCAAAAAAAAAAAAGAAAAAAAAAAGAGGCAAGCAACTTGTTTAGCCGTATGCCCGAGG
Source organism: Rhodomyrtus psidioides (assembly GCA_021437785.1). NCBI lineage: Eukaryota > Viridiplantae > Streptophyta > Magnoliopsida > Myrtales > Myrtaceae > Rhodomyrtus > Rhodomyrtus psidioides. The sequence goes on along the minus strand of JAILYB010000272.1, from coordinate 70,364 downwards.
CGACAACTAGGGAGAATGAGCTGATGAAGGCTTGCACAAAGCCTGAGCTGGTCGCCGCAAGTATCAGCAATGCAGAGATCGCCGCTGAGAGTGTTACTGAGCTAAAGCAAAAGTGAAAGAAGGCCAAGAAGAGTGAAAAACAAGGAAGGTAGTAGATGACCTAACAGTATTGGTGCTCTCAGAGATTTGAATATGGAAATACTTTTTTCTTGTGAAGAGAAGTTATTTTCTTGTTTTTAAAAATTTCTCTTCCAATTGTTACGACTTCTTTTTTCGGATCTTATGTTCTATTTAGTCAAACCTCTAGATTTGAATTTTTTTTTTCCGTATGCACAAGAAAAGCCGTGATTTTGATGCTTTCTTGATGTCAGTTTTGCAATATTTAAGGCCCAAAACCCAGCCCATTTTCCTTTCTTATCAGATGACCGCAAGAATACAGACAAGAGAGAAAAGAGAAAAAAACAAACGAGAGAAAGGAAGAGAAAAAAAAAAGGAGGAGAAAAGGAAAAAAGAGGAGAAATAGTCACATGTGCGCGCCATACGCCACGAACACATCACTGAGCTCTTTTCTCTACGGGTCGCAATGCTAGGTAAGTGTTTGCACCTCTCGTTCCTCCTATTGATGTGATTTTCGAATTTTAGGACATCAATTTGAATTTTAGAGAAAACTAAGCTGCTATATCTAATTTCTTGAGCGATTGATTATGTTTTTTCTCGACAATAAATCTTTAGGATATTATGAAGCCGTAGGATTCGACGGATCGCAATTTGATATTGTAGATTGTTCGGACCGAGCAATTTAAGTTTGGTACGCAGTTTGTTTTGCATGAATAGTGAATTTCGGGGGTTGATTTCCTTAATTTTTAACTGTAGACTGAGGATGGTCATATTAGAACTTTTGTAGTACATTAAATAATCTTCATTTTGACTATAATATTGCATTAATCGGAGTTTGTATGATCAAGTTGAGGAAGATTTAGTAATTAGTGCTGGAAAATTCAAGTTTCGAGGGTTTTAGTGTCGTGAGGCCTGATTTTTTGGCTTTGTTCAACTGTGATTATTATAGAAAATAAACTTAAGGGTGTTGCGGAGCTAATGACTTTGACGGTTCATAAATTGGGCTTACGATTTGTTCAAACGAAATTTTTGAATTTAAGCACGCAAGCTGCCCTGTGCGCGACCTACAATTACATTTGCGCTTAAGTGTCCGATTATAGACATTTCTATATCATTTCGTCAAGTTTTTCGCTAGCATAATATTTTTCCAGCTTTTAATGTTATTTTTCAATTAATTTTTAGAATTTCAAGTTTTGTGATCCATGCCGATTTCATTTTCCCTAAGATGTTCTGATGTAGCAATTCTAAAGTCACGTAAATGGACATGAATCGTGTTTCGACCTGTCAGTAGAGTAGTTCGTAGTTCTTGTGCGTCTGCTCGTCCATTTTTTGCTTTGGTTTGAGCCGCGGCCGTCCGACCATATTTCGCTCGAGTCTATTCTTTCTTTCTTTTTTTGTGTAGTTGTCGGTATGGTTGTTTGTTCCCATCTCCCACGCTCGTCCAAAACTTTCTCTACCAGCTCCTCAAAGGAGCTATAGTGAGAGTGTGTGAGAGAGATGATGATGTGGCACTGACGAGGATGGGTGACGTTGTGCAAGGAAGCGATCGTTTTGGAAGGGAATTTCAGAGAGTCGGCAAAGAAAGCGACAACGACGTTGTCGAAGAAAGATGATTCTCTGTGAAAGCCTAGCCTTGGAGGGCTAAGGAGCTATAGCGAGAGAGGGAGAGAGATATATATGATATCTCACTCTCGCCTCGCTAGAACTACCATACGCAGCTTTTCGCACGTACTCTCTTCCTCTTCTCTTCTTCATTTTTCGCACACTTCTTCTCCTTCTTCCTCTCCTCTTCCTCTTTCTCGCACATTCTCTCTTCTTCCTCTCCTCTTCTTCCCATTCTAAGTTTCTCGCTCTCTCTTTCAGATGAAGTCTGTTGTCTCCTCCATCCTTAGCCGAGCACTGCTTTCGCCGCCCCCAGCCAAGTCCGTCTTCTCTTCAATCCTCAGCCGAATGCTGCTTTTGCCTGCCCGGCCAACTCAAGGCATTTTACCACTTTTCACCTCTCGTTCCTCATATTGATGTGATTTTCGAATTTTAGGACTTCAATTTGAATTTTAGAGAAAACTAAGCTGCTATGTCTAATTTCTTGAGCGATTGACTATGTTTTTTTTAAGAATAAATCTTTAGGATATTATGAAGCCGTAGGATTCGACGGATCGCAATTTGATATTGTAGTTTGCTCGGAGCGAGCAATTCAAGTTTGGTGCGCAGTTTATTCTGCATGAATAGTGAATTTCGAGGGTTGATTTCCTTAGTTTTTAACTGTAGACTTAGGATGGCTGTCACGCCCCAAACCCCGAGCACGCGACATCCCGATCAAATCGTCCCAAGGGTCATAAGGGATAGCATCCCAGGTTCGCTACCGACCCACGACAGTTTATTACGCATGCGGAAACGGTTTACTCCCAAACAACATAAATTTGAACAGGGATACATTAGTATGAGATAAGTACCAAGACAGTTCACAAAAAGATCATTACACACATTAAACCAAATAACTGACGATAATTAACCCTATTGAGCTATAGCTGACATAAACAACCCCATACTTCGGGGCAGCTCACTAAGACCTCAAAAGGGTATTCGATCGGGTAAGGTTAACTTCACATCTACTTCAAAAGATCACTCCTACCGCCAAAGCATGGCGTCCACGGACTTCATCACTTGGGACCTGAAAAATGTTATCCCACGACGGGGTGAGAAATAAATCTCAGTGAATTAAGCCTAAGCTCGGTTAGGAAACTGATTCGCCGAGGGTATCCTAATGGTAAGCTCACAGAATCATACAATCACATAAAATACCCAAGTATAGTCCTCGTATACTAATCAACCACATGCATACTTACCGGCCTTCAGCCACACATAATGCAATACTTGACCCAACTCAGCAGTGAAACAAGTCAATCACTCAAAACAGGCATCACATCCATAAGTATGCACAGGATACCACGCCAGTCCATTTATTAACGATGATCGTGCCAACGGCACCCTGAGAGGATCTACGCGACTGGCGTGATTCCACCCTCATAAATAGTACGATCCCATACTCATCCGGACGAACCGGGCTACGCTCCTTTTCCCTCTCGGCAGCGGCTACTATAAGCGATTATTCCAGTGCACCCGTTGCACGGGACGTCAAGTAGGCATCCCTATACGGGGCGTCGGTCCATCACAAGCTGCGACCAGCATCCGATCAGCCCTGTGCCCGTACTAACCGGCACGAGGCAGGACTGTCGTGCTTCTGGTAAGTCATATGGTCCCACATGACTGGTACTGGTGTACTATTAGTACACTACGAACTTACCAGGAAAAACCCATCATCGTTCCGTCATATGACCACACAATGCACCTGCCATATCAATAAATTTTATTTCCTTTGATTTAGGCCGGATGCTCACACAACGTGCTCAAAGACTCGACCCACGGCCATTTTTCATGCTAAAACATATTTATTTAACTTTGCACACGGTCATATGTATATGCAGACTATCAATTAGATAATGCAACCACGGAACGAATAACTCCCAAATACATGTCAATTCATTCAAAGAACATTTCAGGCATCCAATCATAAATAGGGCGATAAATCCCCAAGTAGCGATTAACACTCAATAGTAATTCCAGTCACACCATCAGCCCTCCAACGGGATAATCACACCGATAAAAATTATCGAACCAATTACGAGCATTTAATTTCATTTAGACAATATAAAACTCAATTCGAACAATAATCATTTATTATCCCATTTAATTTATAATTGTCGATCGATCACCCGTCTTTAATCTATCGCACTCTCGCGATAAATCAATCAATTTCAACTAATCACAATTAACTACAGACAATATAATTAATCAAGCTAACTTAGTCGATTACGGTCATTTAACATAAACCGGGGTTTCTAACTAAACCAACCGTAATCACTTTATGTTATTACCAAAATTGCTAACCCAACTAACCCTAGGCGCAATTAGCGCCCTAACCAAGGTTTAGGGTCAACTCACAATTTATTTAAGCTCGGGCCGACTCAAAATCAACAATGTGACGGCGGCGGCAACGAGCGACGACAACGACGGCGGCGACGGTTCTCGGCGATAAAACACGGTTAAGCCTCGGTTCTAAGGTTTCTCGAGAGGCGTCACGACCCGGCACCAACTAGGGTAAGTGACGGAGGTCCGGCGAGGTGGCGACGGCGACGGCGACGGCGGAGCTCCGGCGAACTCCGGCGACCTAGAACAGAATTTTACAGCAGCATTAAAACAGGGGAATGAGGCTATTTGAGGCGGTCCTGGGCCCCACGGGCTAAGGCGAGGCCGGCCAATGCTCGGGGACTCACCTAGGGTTCAAAGGGGATCGATTGGCGCCGGAGGAAGGCGGCGGAAGGCGACCAAAGGCGGCGGGACAGCAGCGAACAGAACCGGCGAAAACAGAGGATTCGCGCGCAGAAAACAGGGGAGGCTGTTCGGGGTTGATTCCGGGCCCCACATGCGGCGACCGGCGACCACGAGCTCAGGGAAACTCGTGAGGGGTTCTACGAAGTCGTCGGCGGCGGTGGTGAGCGACGGTGGCGGTCGGTTCGGACGAAAACAGAACCAAACCGCGACTTACTCCAAAACAGAGTACTGGCGGTTCCGTGGAGATTTGCGGTGGTTCCGGTGACAACGACCAGCGAGGTGGCTTCGGGAAGGTTGTGAGGAGGCTGAGGGACTTTAGTGTGGTGGTGGGAGGTTGTGGCGTCGCTCAAAACCGACGGGAGGAGGAGGAGATATAGAGGTGGAGCTTCGGTAGGGGAGGGGGTGTCGTAGAAGAAAAAGAAGAAGAAGAGAGGAACGTTGGTGAGCAAATGAGTGGAGAGAGGTGAGTGAATAAAATAATGAGGGAAAGAGAGAGTTGAACGTTTGGAAAGGGAGAAAGAGAAAGAGAAAAGTGAGAGTGTGATGAGTGGGAGGGGAAAGAGGGCAACGGCTATCACAATGGCCATATTAGAGATTTTGTAATACATTAAATAATCTTTGTTTTGACTATAATATTGCATTAATCGGAGTTCGTATGATCAAGTTGAGGAAGTTTTCGCAATTAACGCTGGAAAATTCGAGTTTCGGTGGTTTTAGTATCGTGGGGCCTATTTTTTTGGCTTTGTTCAGTTGTGATTATTGTAAAGAATAAACTTAAGGGTGTTGCGGAGCTAATGACTTTGACGGTTGTTGACACCTAAATTTTGATCAACTTTATTTATTTATTTATTTTTATTTCATTTTTTTGAAAATTCATAGAAAATCCATAAAAAGTTGAAAAATTGAAAAATCAATTTTGGTGACCTTAGCCAAGCTAAATGAACCATTTTGACCAAAAAATAATTCTCATAATTTTTTTTATTTAATTATTTAATTATTTATATATATATATTTTCGAAAAATACAAAAAAAAGAAGAAAAGAAAAAGAAAATCAAGAAAAATAATATTTGAGGTCACAAATAGTCGGTATTTTTTATTTTTTATTTTCTTTACTTTAGGACCTCATAAAACAGTAAAATTCAAGTTCGATTTCGGGTGTTCTCTGATCGCCGTAAAATTGAACTTGACAAAAATATTAGTAAAAAAAATCACTAAAAAAGAGAAAAAAAAGAAAAGGGAGAATATTTTGCCAATGATGTTGTCTTGGCTTTTTTTTTTATTTTATTGTTATTATTATTACTATTATTATTATTATTATTATTTTTCTCCCTCTTTTTTCCGACACACGCTCCCCCTTTCTTTTTTTTTCCCCGCTCTCTTTCTCGGGGGCCCTTTTTTTCTTCTTCGTGCGAAAAACACCTGCAGGCGGCCAAAAAAAAAAAAACCTTCCACGATTGATCATCTCACGTCGGCCATCATCGCGCCGCGGGCCAGGACTCCCCTTCACCCACAGACCGCCGCCTGCATCATAGCTGCGTCACGCCACCACCAACCGTCGCTCCACCGCCGCTGCACCGCCATAGCCGCCGATAATAGCTGAAGCTTCCAAGTCTTCGTCGTCCCGCCTGAAGAAGAAGTGAAGCTGGCGAACCACCCTCCGAGCTCCAGAACACCGTGAGGAAGCTTGTATACCCGTCAGACTCGCCAGAGACCGTCTAGAAGCACAACCCGGACCTTGGAGCTTGACCTCGGCCTTCAATGGTGTCTCAATTTTCACTCGTTCATTTCACGAATGGTTGATCTTGAATTACTCCCTGGGCATCACTGTCCATTTTTGCTTTTCATTTCATGCGATTTCGTCGAGCAGAACTCTCGGTCGGTCTCTAACTTTCCCCGGTCGGTCGTGAGCTCCGGAGCTCGTTTCCGACCAAACCGAACCCCCACGAAGATCAGGTAAGCTTTCTAGAACTCCCTAAATGCTTCCCGATGAGCTGTTTCAGTCATGTAACGTGTAGAATGGTCGGGACCAAGCTTCGCCGGAGATGCGGTTCGGTCGGAGATGGCAGGTTGACTATATGATGTTCTGCTATGTTGAGGTTAGGATATGTGGTAGAGCTCGTCGAGTAGATTCGAACGCCGTCGGTTTTGCGCAATTTGGACGTCGGAGGGCCGAGATATGGCCCTCCGACGAGGCGCCGGCGAGGGAACGCCGGCGCCGGTCGTCTTCCCCGACGAGGCGTTGACCGGTCAACGCTTGTTGACCTGGTCAACGCCCACGTGGCGCTGATGTGGCAGCCACGTGGCGGCCACGTCAGCGGGGCTTAATAACCGGAAATAAACAAAATAAAAATAATCCAACGGTCCAGGTAGCGCCACGTGTCAAGATCTGAGGCGCCCATCCGAAATCCGTGAAACGGCGCCGTTTCGGTCGTGGATGAGGCGGGCCGGGTCCGGGTCGCGGATTCGGGCATGGGCCGGGTCATCTGACCCGGTCCGAGTAATTATTATTATTATTATTATTATTATTTATAAATAAATAATAATAATAAAAAATTCAAAAATCAATAAAAAAAAATAGAAAATCATAAAAAACTCAAAAAAAAATTCGGAAAATTCAGAAAAATTCTAAAAAATTCCATAAAATAGGAAATGGCCACATTCTACTGGCCACGACCTGTTTCGGGCCATTTGACCCCCGATCTTTCCAGAAATGACGGTTTTGCCCTTCCGGCAAACCGTCTTCCAAACAAATTTTAAAAAAAAAAATTCTAGAAAAAATCCCAAAAAATAGGAAATGGCCACAAACAACTGGCCAAGGCTCATTCCGGGTGTTTTGAACCCCGACCCTTCTTAAAATGACGATTTCGCCCTTTGGACGAATTGTCTTCCAAAAATTGAAGAAAAATCAAGAAATTCCAAAAAATTCTCAAAGTTGGGAAACGGCCACAATCAACTGGTCATGGAATATTTTGAGTAATCCTGTATCCAAATCTTCCAAAAATTGACGATTTTGCCCTTCGGGTTAAATCGCCTCCAAATCTTCCCATTTTACCTCGGTCCTGAATCACGCCTTCGCTAAGCCTTTATGGTTATACTAGTAGGCCATGTGATGTTAATTGATGTGCATCGGTGTGATTTATTTATGCACTTGATTGTGCTTTCATTTAAATTGATTGTGATTGATAGGAATGGTCTTCCAATCTGCATGAAACCCTGAATCAAGCCTACCTCACCTAAAATTGCGCATGCATGAATTCTTAGCTAGGAAATCACTCGCGTTAGGTACCGAAAGGGCGTTGGTAATGACACCGACGTAACCAGGTCCCCGAACCCAAAATCTCTGGTTCCGCAGAACTGATCGACTTCTCCCAATCGGTCAGTAAGGTTTCCGGTCTACCCTCCAATAAAGACCGGTGGCGACTCCAAATGCATGCACAAGTTGCACATGCCACCACGACCACACTGAAGGTCGAAAGCGATCGACTCTTATCGTCGAATCCTTCTAAAAAATACTCCCGCCGCGATTTGGTATGGGCCTGGGAGGGTCCGCGCCGATCCAAGACCCGCGATCGGTAATCCATTAGCCGCGTCCGCCTTCGGACGGGTCGCGACAGCTGGCGACTCCACTGGGGACCTTTGTTCTAGAACACTTGGTTCTGGACCTTAAGTGGACTTAGGCCGTAATTAAGACGCTGAATGATTTTTTCTAACCATGCAGGCGCTCTTGAAGGTGAGGTAAGTCCGCTTATGGTAGGTGTTATATGTTTTTGCAGATTGGAGAAATAAAGGGTGTAGTCCGTGATTAACATTGCCTTATGCAGGTTGGGCGTAGGAATGTTTGTTGTGAGGATGATTTGAAGTGCTGATTGATAAACTGTTGTGCATGAATTGCATTGTGATGATCACAACACGTGGACACACACAACCTCGCCTGAAACCCCGGGCGCCGCCTTTAGGAACACAATAGAAGGAATTGAAAATGGAACCTCCGTGAGGAAAAACACAGGGTAATCCACTTTTCAATTCCGCTCGCTTCGAACTATGGATCGAGTCCCAATGCAACGATAGTTGTGCAATGGAATCGGCTCTTTCTAGAACTCGAGGTGGGAACCTTAACCTTAGGTGCCAAACCCTCTGATTTTTAGAAGTTTACCATCACTTGTCTCATGCGCATGTCTTTGGGCGGTTGGTACACCTAAAACCGCACATAAGTCGACGAGTTTGGTTGGTAAGACTCTCTATCCCTCAAATCTATTACAGTTCATATAAATATAGGCATTTCATTCATTGCATTCTGGTGATTGGATTAAATGCCATTTCAAGGATAGATGTGTGTGTTTTTCCCAAACGTCCTTGATAGAAGACGAGGAGGATGATATCCCATGGCGAACACCGAGTGAGCAACAAAGGAGCCTACTATGGACATTATTGAGATATCGTCCAAGGAGGATGACGAGTTGGGGCAAGTGATCCGGAAGTCACAGATCGAGCTTGGGGCATCCTTGAACGTTAGGATCACATTCCGTTGTTTTATTTTCCATTACTAATCCTCTTGTATAGGGTTTATTTTTACCGAGGGTTTCTCTATCTCACCCCTTAGAGTGATTGTATTAGGGATCTATTGGTATATGCATTCAGATGGAACTTGGTTATATTTCTTTTGACGGGGCATGGGAATGTGATAGTGGCATTTTCTCTAATCATCCGAATACTCCCAAGTCAAGTTTACAATCCCTTTAGAGGAAATTAAAATTGGAAGTCTTACACGACCTTTTGGTCGTATAGAGTAGTCCAATCTCAATTTCTCTAGAAGGAATTATACACTTGAATTGTTTCGTGCATGTTTTACGTTGCTGGTAATCCACGATAATTGATCGAGAATATCAGCGTTGTTTTGAATTTAATGACGAGATAGATGTCCAAATTACTCTTGTTCTTAACAAAACGGCCTTGATTTGGATGCCGTATCTTCAATTAAATTTAAAACACGTTATTATACCTCGCACTTTTGAATAATTCGTTCCTCTCGAAATTGGTCAAAAGCGATTATTGTGAATTACATTCCTTTCAATAGTATGCTTTCTTTCGAGGAATATTGATAAAAACTTTTCGCGCAAGATTAAAACCCTTGTAAAAGTTCTTGTCCTTATTAATCATGGGTAAGCATAAGATTGAAATGGGTTTTCGCTTTCTTTTTCAAATTATTCCTTCTGATTTTGTCTTTTCATTTGTAGGTAAAAAATAGGTAATAGAGAGAAATCTTTTCCTGGATAAGTCTGAGGCTACTCTTTCAATCTGATCATGAGCGAGTTATAAAATCAAGACATATTTGCTCGACTTATTGATATTATGGTTCGGCTCACCCAAGTTGAAGATGTTCGAATGCTCGAAGAAAGGAACCACGCAGAAGTTAAAACACACACACGAGAACTTTCATTTATTTTGCTCAGCGGAGGGTTTTCAGAAGCAGGTCATACAATTCGGGGTGGAAAAGTAAAGCCAAAGTGAGCCCTAATTAACGACACAAAGGATCCCAACTGACCCTCCATGTTATTAATGCTCTGCTTATACTCCCAACTCCGCATGTCATGGTCGGCAAGCCTGAGGAGAAGACTTCTGCATTCTCCCTTAACTTCGGCGACCTTGGCCTCGTGCTCTTCGGTGACTATTTCCAGGTCCCGAACCAGTCCATTCCCGCGAGCTATGTCCGCGGTTATCTTGTCGAGCCGTTCTTCCTGCCAGTCGCTCTGAAGCCTTAACAGGACATTGCGGCGGTCATGCTCGCCGGTGGTCAGGGATATGGCCAATTGATCCACCAGATTTCTCCTCTCGCGAAGCAACGTCGCGACCCGCTCATTAGCAAACTCGACGGCCTTTTTGTAACTATCAACCAGATAGTTGGTCAGCACCAAATGATCAGATCGATCCTCATAACGAGCCCGCAAGACGCGAGCCACGAGAACCTCCCGATTAGCAACGCGATAAGCCTCTAGAAAGTTTGCAAAGAGGGCTGGGAATGTTTTATACTCCTTCTCCAACTCAGTACCCTCGATGGAAGTAGTGTCTGTGGCCACGAATAGAACGCGGATTTCAGCCTCGGTCTCCAGATGATCGGCTATATAAGCATAGCCCCGACCCAAGAGATTATAGAGTTTTTCCCATCGGGCCGGGACTGCGATTGAAAAGACGCAAGCATGGGAAGAGTCAGAGGAAGAAGCAGAAGATGAAGCCATTTCTCGTTGGAAGATGGAGGGGAAGACGAGTGCGATGGAATGAATGAAAGTGAAAGCTGGGCAAAGGAGAGCACTAACCTTCTCCCCGTTTCATAGTGGTTCAAAGATGGAGAAAAGTTACAGCAATAATGTTTGTGGAGCCGGGGTAATCAAGTAAAGCAGAGGCCGCTCCTCCCGTGAATCACGAGACCCGCCTCGATCCGCGATTTCAGGTCTGTCGGACAAAAGTTATAAAAAAAATAAAAATCATCGGTTTCATCATATTAAGTCTGAGCGGGAGACGCGCGTAGTTACGCTTTCTTGAAAACGAAGTGGGAGACAGACGTAGACATCGAGAAATGAAATCGATTCGGCGCCTTTCCGTGCTGAAAAGAGAAAAGAGGACGACAAAGCAGGAAACACGGAATCTTGGGAGAGACGTTCACTTGATGATCTTCGTCCATATTTAGAGAACGTTCCCTGGGCAGGTAGAATCACTCAAAAGAAAGTTTGGAGAGAGTAAGCATACCAGAGAAATTACAAAACCCAGAATAAGTAAAAAAAAAGATATCGAGCGACCTCTCCCTGATCCGATATGCTTAGGAGCTGCCGTCAGTTGTTAGAAGTGATCGGCCCAAACATCTTAGATATCGTCCAATTCAAAGACCTCGAAGGTTATGAGATCCAACTTGATACCGAAGTCAGGGAATCCTGCCCTTTCGGCAGCAAAGCGCGGAAACCCGATGGTGACGACAGTGGTAAGAGGTGTTTCTCACGTTACACCCCAGATCAAGTTCGAGAGCTTGAAGCGGCCTTCAGCGAGAACCCTCTCCCAAGCAGGGAACAGAGAGGGAAGCTAAGCCAGAAAGTGGGACTGAAACCCCAGAAGATTAAAGCTTGGTTTGAATATAGGCGAGTCAAATTGAGGGCCCGAAACAGACAACAAGAAATTGCCATTCTAAAGGAGGAAAACGAAAAGCTTCGAGTGGAGAACAGAAGGTATAAAGAAGCTCTCGACACTATTCTTCGTCCTAACCGTGGCGGTCCTATCGCCCTTGGTGAAATATCCCTAGACGAGTCATGTTCAGGGACCGATAACGCTCCTTCATCGTCTCGCCCCCCTGCACAACTTTCGAGACAATCAGAGCTTGTTCCCGACCGTGAAAGGATAAGCCGGCGTTGGATGCCTGAAATTGAAGATAAATTTATTGACGCGGTTCGGCGGATAGGGATCGACGCGGCACGTCCACGACAAATACTCAAGATCATGAATGTACCTGGGCTAGCTAAGACAAGCGTTAGAAACCGCCTTAGGTACCATAGGAAGTTGCTGAAAGAAGGCAAGGTGACACTAAAGCTGAAAAGGGCCGGTCTGAATGTAGACGACTGGTATGCCTACAACTGCGACACTTCTCCACTCGAACAGCAGCCGGTCACCAGTGTTCTTCCCATTAGCGATCAACCTATTGCGTCCAGTACTCAGATACCTACCCAACTCAAAGAACCTGGCGACTTCCTTGATGAAGACCTTCATCCACGGGTCGATCAGCTGAGTCCCCCTTTGAGTCGTCTCAGTACCCTACAAGATTATTTGCCACAATCCCCGCAAATAGGAACTCCCCAATTTGAGTACCAGCCTGTCGTTAGTGCTCTTCCAGGGGCGAACCCAATGTTAGCAAGAGATACACGTATAAATTTGCAGGGCAATGATGAAGGTTCCAGCTCAAAGACTCCAGTCCCTCACAATGAAGGCGATGAAGGAAATCTGCCCCCAACAATTGTTGATACCCAACTTGAACATCAATGGCTCGAAGACCCGAGCAATTTCCTTGGTGATGAGTTCAATCTTTGGCTCGATCAATTTGGAGCCGGAGGGCCATCGCAGTGGTGACGCAAGGCAGGTGATCAAACGTCTGATGCAAGGCATGGCTACCCGATGAAAAATGCTTAGAGGAAAGGGGTTGAATACTCCTATTGAATATGTTGTTGATCGCACTGTAAGGTTCCCACGGGAACATCTTTCATTAATATCTTGAACTAATTGCGCGTGAGTGTCAACATCACCCTTTGAGCATCTTCAAGCCGAGGGCCGTGGACTAATCACTTAATCCGTAGAGCAAGTTCCATGAACAATGACTATCACCCGCGGAGCATAATGGGATCTACCCCTTCAATACGAAATACGTTTGGCCGCGAACCCACATATTTGTAATGTCTCCTTTCTTTCCCTTCTCAGGTGATAAACGTGGATAAATCACTCAAGGAGTCATTTGTTCGAATAACAGAACAGACGTTGCCCAACTGGGGGCAGATGAACCATTGATGTTGCAAACACTCCAAGAATGGATAGGCGGATTTGATAGATGTTGTTCATATTAATACGCAACATCAGAACGGGATGAGAACCAAGAGTAAAGTTGTATCGTTCTAATTTGTCTTGAATTTGAGAATATGAATTGATACTCGTTATTTATCCTTGACAGGGGAATCGCCTTACAGACGAGCAGGTTTTTACATCCCATGTACTACTCATTAGAGTACATGACCAAGGGTAGGATGTATCGTTTCGATTTTTGAAAAATTCGTGAACATGCAATGATATGCTTCTTTTACATTTTCAGGGGTCTGCAGCCACGACAGCTAGGTAAGTATCCCTTTCCCGGTTAGCTGGAGATAAAAAATGTTAAAATACTTTCAGCCGTCATGAAAATTATCCAATGCAGCGATGTTCATGATTTAAATCGGGAGGTTGCCCAAAGCATGAATAAGACATGCACGATACATCACAAAATCCCCTCGATGGATAAATTTTGGGAAAGAAAGAAATGAATTTTTCCAAATATGATTATTCTTCAAACCATTCAAAAGAAAGTTGCCTCAAAAGAGAGGCAAACCCAGTCCAAACACATCCTACATACACCTGAGAGATGAGTGGAGCGAATCAGACAGCAAAATCTGGACCTACGGAAGTAGGGACCATTCGCAGCGATTACATGGGTTGGGACGACGGAGGCATTCGTTTCATATTCCCCAAACACTACAGGTGACTGTTGATAACCCCTTTGAACGGCGGTTCTCATTCTTAACCCTGTCAAGAACCACCCCACACCGGGGCAAAAAGGAAGTAAGTCCAGCAGCGTCAGGAGAAAATGGTTAGAAATTTTCTTACTCGGACTAATTAATCTTTGTGTGTTGTTTATATGGTAATCCAAGTGCCATAGGATGACGAGAAGCATTCATTCTTTATCCCATACACTGTATCATTTGCACAGCCAAGTTGAGACCGCAAATTCATTTCATGAACCCATTGGTGATCATTCCAAGACGGATGTCGCACCACTTCAAAATGGAAGAGTTCAAGACTCAGGGATTACGAAGAGAATTCCCGGACTGATATTTAAAGCATGTTCAGACTATATGTCTAACATGATCCCATGAAGATGAGAAAAAGGGGGATTTCAAAAATGAAAATGAGAAAAATCCCCGGCATCAAGAAAAAGCAAAGTGCCTGGTAAAAGCAAGGCCGATGCTCATGTAAGTTGTTTGATTGATCCGCAATGAAGCCGGATGGGAAAAGAGGAAATCTCTAAAGGAGTCAGATAAAAAAGACTACTCCCCAAATGGTGTCAAGCGTGGAGCAGAGACGCAGACAGAGTCGTCAGTCTCTTAATGCGACGAAACGCTCTCTGAAGAGCTGGTGCACACCTCAAAATCGATTGCGCATCCCAAAAACTGAAGGTGCAGAGAGGAAAAGGGCAGGTGGTAAATTTGCGATGATCACCAATGTCGAACCCTTCGTAATTTCTGGGCCAAAAACAAGCCTTTTTCGGTCCCCAATCCTACCAACATCATAACCCTGAAACAGTCTTCTCTGACTAAGACACTTGGGTTAACATATAGCTTAGCTCGAAGAAGTACGAGCAAGACTATTTCTTTCTCATTTTGCAGGGCTCTTGACTTGTAAACCCGGAGCAGATGGTGAAGACTTTCATTCAATGGCCTCGACTCCAAAACGAGTCCCCCCTTGAAAGCCAATATCCAAGCCCAACATTACGGTCCCGTGGAAGACCTTCTGACCGATCAAAATGTATGCGCTGCGAATGATCCTGAAACCTAGGCACAGGTTAGTAGGAAGTTGAGCGCATTCCTTACAAAAGACCATTATCACAGAGCGGTGAGGAACCCTCTTGGATGAGAAATTCTCCAATGGATGTCCTGAACAAACTCTTTTTGGAAATTTCAAATTGTTTGATCCAGATTTACCGTGCAAGGAATTTGTGATCGCATCTGTATGTTGCAGGAATGTTTTGGATAACCTCCAGCATCAAAATGTACATCTCACGATTAAAACTTAAGTCACACGGTTCTTGTCAAATGGACAGCCATGGTCTTCCCAAAGATTACTAATGTTTTCTTGGTGAAGAAAAAAATCTTTCAGGCTCAAACTTCTGCAGGATACCTGGAGAACCCTCGTCATGAGACCCCTTTTCAAAGCAAACTGAAGGTAGAAACCGTTTGAAGGGTCAAAACAAAGGTAGAAACCGCCTGAAGGGTCAAACCAAGGTAGAAACCGCCTGAAGGGTCAAACCAAGGTAGAAACCGCCTGAAGGGTCAAACTCATGGTAGAAACCGCCTGAAGGGTCAACACAAAGGTAGAAACCGCCTGAAGGGTCAAACCAAGGTAGAAACCGCCTGAAGGGTCAAACTCATGGTAGAAACCGCCTGAAGGGTCAACACAATGGTAAAAACCGCATGAAGGGTCAATCAAAGGTAGAAACCGCCTGAAGGGTCAATCCAATAGTGAAAATCACTTAAACGGTCAACTCAATGGTCCGATCCACCATACGGATCAAAATCCTTGGCAAATCCCAAATGGGACGCGTCTTCCTTAGATTCCTATCAGTTAGGAATCCCATTATGGTTTGACCTACCATACGGGTCAGAGCTTAACCTCTCTAGGATACTCTAGCAACGAGTTCCTAGAAATTCTCTTGAATCCATCAAACACCGCGAAAATCGCACAAACATCGAACAGGTAAGTGGCAGGTATGTCTCTCTATTATCTCACTCTCTCATGTCAAAATGTTTCCCCCTTCAAGAAAGAGCATACATGGACAAGCATGGAGATTGGATGTCAAGACTCCTTTTCCTTTAGTTTCCCGAGTCGAGTCGATCAGGACTCAGGTGTCACCTTATCTTTGAGAGAAACCTCTAACGAGATTCCTCTCAAAGAGGGGCAGCTGTTGACACCTAAATTTTGATCAACTTTATTTATTTATTTATTTTTATTTCATTTTTTTGAAAATTCATAGAAAATCCATAAAAAGTTGAAAAATTGAAAAATCAATTTTGGTGACCTTAGCCAAGCTAAATGAACCATTTTGACCAAAAAATAATTCTCATAATTTTTTTTTATTTAATTATTTAATTATTTATATATATATATATATATATATATATATATATTCGAAAAATACAAAAAAAAAGAAGAAAAGAAAAAGAAAATCAAGAAAAATAATATTTGAGGTCACAAATAGTCGGTATTTTTTATTTTTTATTTTCTTTACTTTAGGACCTCATAAAACAGTAAAATTCAAGTTCGATTTTGGGTGTTCTCTGATCGCCGTAAAATTGAACTTGACAAAAATACTAGTAAAAAAAATCACTAAAAAAGAGAAAAAAAGAAAAGGGAGAATATTTTGCCAATGATGTTGTCTTGGCTTTTGTTTTATTTTATTGTTATTATTATTACTATTATTATTATTATTATTATTTTTCTCCCTCTTTTTTCCGACACACGCTCCCCCTTTCTTTTTTTTTCCCCGCTCTCTTTCTCGGGGGCCCTTTTTTTCTTCTTCGTGCGAAAAACACCTGCAGGTGGCCAAAAAAAAAAAACCTTCCACGATTGATCATCTCACGTCGGCCATCATCGCGCCGCGGGCCAGGACTCCCCTTCACCCACAGACCGCCGCCTGTATCATAGCTGCGTCACGCCACCACCAACCGTCGCTCCACCGCCGCTGCACCGCCATAGCCGCCGATAATAGCTGAAGCTTCCAAGTCTTCGTCGTCCCGCCTGAAGAAGAAGTGAAGCTGGCGAACCACCCTCCGAGCTCCAGAACACCGTGAGGAAGCTTGTATACCCGTCAGACTCGCCAGAGACCGTCTAGAAGCACAACCCGGACCTTGGAGCTTGACCTCGGCCTTCAATGGTGTCTCAATTTTCACTCGTTCATTTCACGAATGGTTGATCTTGAATTACTCCCTGGGCATCACTGTCCATTTTTGCTTTTCATTTCATGCGATTTCGTCGAGCAGAACTCTCGGTCGGTCTCTAACTTTCCCCGGTCGGTCGTGAGCTCCGGAGCTCGTTTCCGACCAAACCGAACCCCCACGAAGATCAGGTAAGCTTTCTAGAACTCCCTAAATGCTTCCCGATGAGCTGTTTCAGTCATGTAACGTGTAGAATGGTCGGGACCAAGCTTCGCCGGAGATGCGGTTCGGTCGGAGATGGCAGGTTGACTATATGATGTTCTGCTATGTTGAGGTTAGGATATGTGGTAGAGCTCGTCGAGTAGATTCGAACGCCGTCGGTTTTGCGCAATTTGGACGTCGGAGGGCCGAGATATGGCCCTCCGACGAGGCGCCGGCGAGGGAACGCCAGCGCCGGTCGTCTTCCCCGACGAGGCATTGACCGGTCAACGCTTGTTGACCTGGTCAACGCCCACGTGGCGCTGACGTGGCGGCCACGTCAGCGGGGCTTAATAACCGGAAATAAACAAAATAAAAATAATCCAACGGTCCAGGTAGCGCCACGTGTCAAGATCTGAGGAGCCCATCCGAAATCCGTGAAACGGCGCCGTTTCGGTCGTGGATGAGGCGGGCCGGGTCCGGGTCGCGGATCCGGGCATGGGCCAGGTCATCTGACCCGGTCCGAGTAATTATTATTATTATTATTATTATTATTTATAAATAAATAATAATAAAAAAAATTCAAAAATCAATAAAAAAAAATATAAAATCATAAAAAACTAAAAAAAAAATTCGGAAAATTCAGAAAAATTCTAAAAAATTCCATAAAATAGGAAATGGCCACATTCAACTGGCCACGACCTGTTTCGGGCCATTTGACCCCCGATCTTTCCAGAAATGACGGTTTTGCCCTTCCGGCAAATCGTCTTCCAAACAAATTTTAAAAAAAAAATTCTAGAAAAAATCCCAAAAAAATAGGAAATGGCCACAAACAACTGGCCAAGGCTCATTCCGGGTGTTTTGAACCCCGACCCTTCTTAAAATGACGATTTCGCCCTTTGGGCGAATTGTCTTCCAAAAATTGAAGAAAAATCAAGAAATTCCAAAAAATTCTCAAAGTTGGGAAACGGCCACAATCAACTGGTCATGGAATATTTTGAGTAATCTTGTATCCAAATCTTCCAAAAATTGACGATTTTGCCCTTCGAGTTAAATCGCCTCCAAATCTTCCCATTTTACCTCGGTCCTGAATCACGCCTTCGCTAAGCCTTTATGGTTATACTAGTAGGCCATGTGATGTTAATTGATGTGCATCGGTGTGATTTATTTATGCACTTGATTGTGCTTTCATTTAAATTGATTGTGATTGATAGGAATGGTCTTCCAATCTGCATGAAACCCTGAATCAAGCCTACCTCACCTAAAATTGCGCATGCATGAATTCTTAGCTAGGAAATCACTCGCGTTAGGTACCGAAAGGGCGTTGGTAATGACACCGACGTAACCAGGTCCCCGAACCCAAAATCTCTGGTTCCGCAGAACTGATCGACTTCTCCCAATCGGTCAGTAAGGTTTCCGGTCTACCTTCCAATAAAGACCGGTGGCGACTCCAAATGCATGCACAAGTTGCACATGCCACCACGACCACACTGAAGGTCGAAAGCGATCGACTCTTATCGTCGAATCCTTCTAAAAAATACTCCCGCCGCGATTTGGTATGGGCCTGGGAGGGTCCGCGCCGATCCAAGACCCGCGATCGGTAATCCATTAGCCGCGTCCGCCTTCGGACGGGTCGCGACAACGGTTCATAAATTGGACTTACGATTTGTTCGAACGAAATTTTTGAATTTAAGCACGCAAGCTGCCCTATGCGCAACCTGCAATTACATTTGCCCTTAAGTGTCCGATTATAAACGTTTATATATCGTTTTGTCAAGTTTTTTGCTAGCATAATATTTTTCCAGCTTTTAATGTTGTTTTTCAATTCATTTTTATAATTTCAAGTTTTATGATCCATGCTGATTTCATTTTCCCTAAGATGTTCTGATGTAACAATTCTATGGTCACGTAAATGGACATGAATCGTGTTTCGACCTGTCAATAGAGTAGTTCGTAGTTCTTGTGCATCAGCTCGTCCATTTTATGCTTTGGTTTGAGCCGCGGCCATCCGACCATGTTTCGTTCGATTCTCGTCTTTTTTTTTCTTTTTCTTTTTTGGTGTGGTTGTCGATGTGGTTGTCCGTGCCCATCCCCGCGCTCGTCCAAAACTTTCTCTATCAGCTCCTCAATGGAGCTATAGTGAGAGTGTCTGAGAGAGATGATGATGTGGCACGGACGAGGACGGGCCACGTTGTGAAAGGAAGCGATCGTTTTGGAAAGGAATTTCAGAGAATCGGCAAAGAAAGCGACAACGACGTTGCCGAAGAAAGATGATTCTATGTGAAAGCTTAGCCCTAGAGGGCTAGGGAGCTGTAGCGAGAGAGGGAGAGAGATATATGATATCCCACTCTCGTCTCGCAAGAAATACCCTACGCAGCTTTTCGCACATACTCTCTTCTTCCTCTTCTCTTCCTCCTTTTACGCATGCTTCTTCTTCTTCTTCCTCTCCTCTTCCTCATTTTCGCACATTCTCTCTTCTTCCTCTCCTCTTCTTCCCATTCTAAGTTCCTCGCTCTCTCTTTCGGATGAAGTCCGTCGTCTCCTCCATCCTCAGCCGAGCGCTGCTTTTGCCGGCCCCGGCTAACTCCGTCTTCTCCTCCATCCTCAGCAGAGCGCTGCTTTTGCCTGCCCCGGCCAACTCCATGCATTTTACCACTTTTCACCCAATGCAGTATCGTTACCATAATGTTTTCTACTCTGTTTTGTTTTGCATTATTTTGTTCTGTTCTACTACTTATCAAAATTGCGTTTCTCCAGTTCCCTTCCGGAGGGGAAAAAACCCAGAGAAACTCACTAAGAACCAGACGAAGGTGCAGGAAAGCAAGAAGAAGAAAAGGCAAAGAAAGGAATAGAGGTAGAAGGAGAAAGACGAGAAGAACCAATAGGAAGAGGAAGACGAGAGGAGGAAGAAGCTGGCAAATGAAAAGGAGGTGGTCGCAAACGAGACTATGGCACCGCTAGCTCAGGTGCTTGGACAGGAGGAGGAAGAAGAGAGTATGAAGCCGGCAAATGAGAACGAGGTGGTCGCAAAGGAGATTATGACACAGCTGGATCAGGTGCTTGGGGGTTGATTGATCAGCTCTCCAACTGAACAAGTTGATCAAAATTAGGTAATTTATATTTTGTGATCCATGCTGATTTCATTTTCCCTAAGATGTTCTGATGTAACAATTCTAAGGTCACGTAAATGGATATGAAACGTGTTGCGACCTGTCAATAGAGTAGTTTGTAGTTCTTGTGCGTCTGCTCGTCCATTTTATGCTTTGGTTTGAGCTACGGCCGTCCGACCATATTTCGCTCGAGTCTCGTCTTTTTTTTTTTTGGTGTGGTTGTCGGTGTGGTCTGCGGTGGCCAAAATGACCAGTGATGGATGACCGTTTGGTGACGGTGATCGGAGGCGGTGGACGTCGGAGTCGACGGAGGGCGGACGACGGTCTGAGATGGTGGTCCGTACGGGTTGTGGCTTGAGCCCTTGCTAGTTCCTTGGGGAAGAAGAGTTTGAACAGGGTCATTGGGGAGGGGGTAAGGATCCCCTGCCCGGTGGGCAGGGGAGACCTTCCATCCCCACCGTCGGATCGCCTCAACTTTTTCCCCTATAAAAGGGAGGCGATTCAACGGCCCAAATTGAAGGTATTCCCTGCCAACATTTTTGTTAAGATTGTATTATAGTGGAATTAAAGAAAACTCTTTGCTTTTAGCAGTTTCTGCAACGGAAAATTCTTTAGCGCCATATCAGAGTATACAAGAAAAACATGGAAATCCTTTAGTATCGAATCAAGATAATCAAGAAGAACAACAGGTCGTTCCACCATCAAGCTAATCAAAGAGAGAGAAAATATGTTCTAAATCGGTCAAATGATTAATCTTAATAAGTGTAAGTCTCTACTTGATCCCTTCCATCTATTATAAAAATAAATAAGCGGAATTTTTTTTTATCGCTCGCAAAAACATTTGAACTGACATTAATAAAATTATTTTTCATTAACTAATTATCACAAGCGATCTTTTATAAAAGGACGCATTCTGAATCATTTATCTCCCGCGAAATAAACTCAACCTAATTTATTGTTTAATAAAAACAACAGCATAGGAACCCAAAATTCATTCAATAGGAATCAATGCACCGTCTTAAATGCTTAAATGCATTTTACACCATCGTCTAAGTCTACCTCCAGGATACCATCCCAGACATTGTCATCCAAGCTGGAAATTAGCAACATCCGCAAAGAAAACAGAACCGACCCTCTCATACCCTCGCATTGTTTCTGCTTTTCGGCTGTAGCTTCTGCAAATTTAAATGAGAAATCTTCACCAGAGTTTGCAAACATTTCAAAAGATGTAGTAGAACCGAGACCCGTTCCCAACAACTTAGGCGAGGACAGTCAACAGCCAGTTCTGGATGGCACCTCAAATGGGCGAGAGCCGACTGAAAGAAACAGAATGAACCAGCTCCGCGAGGATGTCACATAATATGATCATGAAAATGCAAAGAGCCGAGACACATGAACTGACCGAAGATGAGACTGCGGAAACACAATGAACCTCACGCGATACACAGCATCCATTCCAGTTCACAAGAACCTCACCCCAGATGTTTGTGTGTCACGGCATTAGATGGTCATCCGACAGACTTGAGTTTTGCCAGGTACTGATCGAAGGGATGTGTAACAGGGACACACTTGCGCGCGCACATGGTACTGGAAAACCAAATCTGTCACACGGGCAAAGATCTTAGTTTCACAAGAAAAGAACATCTATGCGATTGTTGTTGCTGAGAGATGTTCAGCAATATTTTCTCTAACTTAAAACTTCAGAAAGAAGCCTTTCAAGTTGCGTAGCAAAAAGGGAGAGAGATGATAGAATGAGAAAAAAGGATTCATGGCATTTCTTGGTTGCATAACCGGTTTTATACACGTAGCAAGGGAACACCCTTTTTGAAACCACAATTACACTTGCAACCTGCGACACCCACTTCTTAGACTAATAATAAACAACCAACCCCTAATAAAACTAATCAATCCCTAATGAAACTTGCCACCCCTATCATAATTACAACATTGCAACCCCTATCATTATTATTTGATTAAAATAACAAAAGTAAAACCCAATTGAATAGCATAAGGACAAAACATGCAGCAGAATTGATTCACGCATGGCTCCAACAAACTCCTCCTTGGATCAGTTGCTGCTGCAAACTCCTATTTTCTTTCTTAACAATTCAAATCTTCCAGCTTGAAGTGGCTTTGTGAATATGTCTGCAAGTTGATCTTCTGACCTGCAATAGACCAACTTAACTTCACCACTTTGTTGCACTTCACGCAGAAAGAAGAATTTGATCTTAAAGTGCTTGGTTTTGCCATGGAAAACTGGGTTCTGTGATATTGCTAATGCAGCCTGATTGTCCACATAAACTTCAATGCAATCACCAGAATTCAACAACAGATCCTTCATTATCTTCTTCAGCCACAAAGCTTGATTTGCAGCTGCAGTAGCTGCTATAAACTCAGCTTCTGCTGTGGACTGAGCTACAATCTCCTGCTTTTTGGAACACCAGGAGAAACAGGCAGAACCAAGAGTAAAACAGTATCCAGATGTACTCTTCATGTCATCCACTGAGCCAGCCCAATCACTATCAGAAAAGCCCTGCAACTTAAACTTCTGGCCTTTCCTAAACTTCACACCAAAGAACAATGTTCCTTTGATGTATCTCAAGACCCTTTTTGCAGCTACAAAATGTAACTGACTCGGACTACTCATGAACCTGGATAGAACACTCACAGCAAATAGAATATCTGGTCTAGTTGCTGTAAGATACATGAGACATCCAATCAAACTTCTATACATAGAAGCATCTACTGCATCTGTTCCATCATTCTTCTGCAGCTTCTCCTTAGCAGCCATAGGAGTGCTGACACTTCTACAATCTTCCATCTGAAACTTCTTCAGAATTTCCTTCATGTATTTTTTCTGGCAGATGAAGATCTCATGTGAATCTTGTTTGATTTCCAGACCCAAGAAATAAGTCATCTTTCCCAAGTCTGACATCTCAAAAACTGCAAACAGACCTTGCTTCACCCTTTCTATCAGATCCACATCATTCCCTGTCACCAACAAATCATCTACATAGAGTGACAGAATTACAACACTGTGATTCACCCTCTTGACATAAAGAGTGAATTCACTCAAGCTTCTTACAAAGCCAAAATCTTGCAAATATCTGTCTATCTTCTCATACCAAGCTCTTGGAGCCTGCTTCAGTCCATATAGAGCTTTCCTCAATCTGTATACCTTCTCTTCTTGCCCTTTGATACTGAAACCTTCAGGTTGTTCAACAAAAATCTCCTCCTCAAGCTCTCCATTCAGAAATGCAGACTTGACATCTAACTGAAATATAGGCCACTCATTCTCTGCTGCAACAGCTAATAGTAGCCTAATTGTATCAAGTCTTGCAACTGGAGCAAAAGTCTCAGAATAGTCTACTCCCCATATTTGAGCATAACCTTTCACAACCAGTCTGGCTTTGTGTTTATTGACAGAACCATCAGGATTAAGTTTTGTTCTGAACACCCACTTAACCCCAATCACGTTCTTATTAGATGGTCTATCAACAAGCTCCCATGTGTGGTTCTTCTGAATCATTGCCAACTCCTCCTGCATTGCTGCAATCCATCTCTGATTCTTATTAGCTTCCACAAAGTTAGCTGGTTCAAGCACTGCCACATTGCTTCTTTCATAAATTTCAGCAAGTGACCTTGTGCCTCTTACTGGAAGACCATCCATAGTATCTTCCAATCCATCCACAACTTCATCAACCTGTACAATTGTTGTAGGTTGTTCTGCAGATTGATGTTGTCCTACATTCTTTTCTTCTGTCCAATTCCACTCTTCTTCCTCTAGAAAAACAACATCTCTGCTCACAGTCACCTTTCCTGTCATAGGCTGAAAAATCCTGTAAGCCTTTGATTGGAGACTGTACCCAATGAAGATTCCAGACTCAGCTCTTTGATCCAGCTTATCCCTCTTGACCTGTGGAACATGAGTATAACACAAACACCCAAAAATCTTCAAATTCTTCACAGAAGGTCTAACACCATACCAGGCTTCAAAAGGTGTTGACCTCTCTAAGGCCTTTGTGGGCAATCTGTTCAACAAGAACACTGCAGTATTAGCTGCCTCGGCCCACAACTTCTTAGGTAACATCTTCTCCTGCATCATACATCTAACCATCTCCATAATGCTTCTGTTTGTCCTCTCACTGACCCCATTCTGTTGAGGTGAATAGGGAGCAGTGAACTGCTGCACAATGCCTGCTTGCTCACAATTTAACTTAAACTTGTGGGCAGTATACTCAGAACCATTATCAGACCTGAGCATCTGGATTTTCTTCCCACTTTGATTTTCAACTAAGGCTTTAAACTTTACAAACACATCAGCAACTTCAGACTTGGCTTGCAGAAAATAAATCCAGCTCATCCTAGTCATATCATCTATGAAAGTAATGAAATACCTGCTACCGGTGAGAGATGGTTCTGACATAGGTCCACATAAATCTATGTGGACTAATTGCAGCTTCTCACGTGCTCTCCAGCCTCCTCCTTTGAAAGGTAATCTGGCTTGCTTGCCCAGAAGACAAGTTTTGCACTGTGAAAATTCCTCCTCCAAACTTGGCAAGTCATCTGCCAAACTATTCCTCTGCATAAACAACATGTTCTTCCTGTGAACATGCCCAAGCCTTTTATGCCATAGCTCTGCATTTTCTTCTTTGCACTTCAAAGCCATTTGTTGCATCTCTTGTGGCTTGAATAGAAAGCATTTGTCCTTCATTGGTATTCTCAGCACTTCCTTGCTATCTGCATTATCAATAAGGCATTCCTTCCCGTCAAACTTCACCTTATAGCCCTTCTCAACTAATTGACCAACACTCAACAGATTTTGGTCAACTTTTGGCACAAAGAGAACATCATTTATCAGCTTCACCTCCTGATTTCCTTCAATAGCCACTGTACCCTTCCCTTACATTTCGATATACTGTCCATTGCCAATTCTGACTTTGGACCTGACTGACCTGTCTAGACTCCTAAACAGCTTCAAATTGCCAGTCATATGATTTGTACAGCCACTATCCACCAGCCATGCATCATTCACAACAGAAGAGCTAGAATAGGAAGCTACAAACAAGTGTCCTTCCTCAGTCTCATTTACTGCAATCTGTGCTTCTCCTGCTTGCTGATGATTTTTCTCTTTGCAAATAGCTTCCATGTGACCAAACTTGTGACATCTCCTGCACTTAACATCAGGCTTTCTCCAGCATCTAAAGGACTGGTGATTAATTCCACCACAGTGTTGACAAGGTTTCTTATTCTTCTTCCAGTTGCCAGACCCACTAGAACTTCCTTCTTTTGCTTCAAACTTGGAGTCACGTGCATTCCCTTTTGACTGATTCCATTTCTTCCATTTGCCTCCATCATTAAACTTCACTTTAGCTTGCAGTGCACCCTCTACGTGCTCTTCTCTTCTCATCATTCTTCTATGCTCCTGTGCCTGCAAGGCACTTAACAATTCTGCAAGCTTTATGTCAGCTATGTCTCTTGTATTTTCCAAAGAAGCTATGGTAGCTTCAAACTTCTCTGGAAGAGACACTAGGATCTTCTGAACCAGCCTTTCATCCTTCAAGTCAGTCCCCAAGACTCTGATCTTTTCGGCTATCTCAATCAGCCTATCAGAATATTCCTTCACTGACTCTGAATCCTTCATTTGGTGTCTCTCAAACTCCCTCAAGAGATTCAGCACCTTCATGCTTCTTATCTTCTCATCTCCCTTGTATTCAGTCTTCAAGAAATCCCATATTGCCTTCGCAGAATCACATCTCATGATCCTTGTGAAGATTGGGGCTGAGACAGCAGCGTACAGACAAGACTTTGCCTTGGCCTTCCTTGTGGTTCTCTCTTTATGGTACTTTATCTGATTCATGGTCGGATCGTTTGGAAGTGGAGCAACCTCATAATTATTCTCCACAGCCTCCCATAAATCATGACCCTCCAAGAATGCTGTCATCTTGACAGCCCAAGCTTGATAATTTTCCCCAGTAAAGACTGGAGTAGCCATAGCAGAGAAACCACTTGAACCTGCCTCCATCACGCACGCTTATCTTCACTTCACAGTCCCTTAAGATCCTTCAGAAGAGCTCTGATACCACTGTTGTTGCTGAGAGATGTTCAGCAATATTTTCTCTAACTTAAAACTTCAGAGAGAAGCCTTTCAAGTTGCGTAGCAAAAAGGGAGAGAGATGAAGAGAGATGATAAAATGAGAAAAAAGGATTCATGGCATTTCTTGGTTGCAGAACCGGTTTTATACACGTAACAAGGGAACACCATTTTTGAAACCACAATTACACTTGCAACCTGCGACACCCACTTCTTAGACTAATAATAAACAACCAACCCCTAATAAAACTAATCAATCCCTAATGAAACTTGCCACCCCTATCATAATTACAACATTGCAACCCCTATCATTATTACTTGATTAAAATAACAAAAGTAAAACCCAATTGAATAGCATAAGGACAAAACATGCAGCAGAATTGATTCACGCATGGCTCCAACAGCGATATCCCAAATTTAGTATTTAGTATTTCAAAGGAGGGTGTTGGGTCGGCAACAAACCAAATCGCTTCTTTAGAAGAACTCTTTGCCTTGAATACTTATCATCAGGCGAGAAGCGAGCGGTAGAAAGAACATGATCAGAACATAAATAAAAAGTCAGTGCATATTGTAGACACTTCATTAAAGAAATTTTGTAGTTTGCCACATTACGTTAAGGCCTGATTCAAATAATATGAACTAAGAAGACCAGGTTGTTGAAGCACGTGTTTCATCTCCATTGAACTGCAGCTTCATTGGAGGGAGAAAGTACAGGACAGTAAAGAGTGACATTCGATCCAAGTCCATTAGCATTCAAAGCTAACCATTGCCACTAGACTTCTTAGCTTTGCCAAGATGGACTACGGAGTCCAATAAAATCCAACTTAATATGTACTAATAAGAAGACGATGGTGGAAGCATATGTGTTTCATCTCCACTGAACTCGCTCGAGTTAGAATTGTGGAGCAAGAGGAAATTTTCCAATGCTTACCGTCAAATGGAGGCCCTAAAAAACCAACTCACAGAAATTACTAACCGTAGAACTGGAACAGCCCACAAGGAAGTAATCAAAAGTATTTCTGGGCAAATAGAAAAACTGTGAAGACCGGAAGAGATGTATTGGGGGATGAGATCTCGAATCAACTGGCTAAAATGGGGGGATAGAAGGAGAACATAAAGTGACCAGAGATTCGCCAACAAATTTGATGGGGGAAGCAACCGATAGGATGGAGTGGCTTGTCCTATTGGGCAAGCATTTGCCATTCATACAAGTCTTGTTGGAGTGGCAATGATGGTTGAAGAACGCAAGGTTGTGATAAAATAAGTGTCCTTGCAAGATGTTTATTTTCCTCTATGTCATGCAGTTTACAGAAAGCACATAGTCGTTGAATCGTACATTGATAAGGTGATTCCCATGCTTGTCTAAACAGTAGTAGGCGTTATGAAGGTCCTACTCATAGTCACCTAGATGTACATTGGGAGAGCTTCCGGGGTTCTCCTCCTAGATCAAAGGGAAAGATTGATCGTTATGTTTCTACGCCAGATTTGCCAGAAATAGAAGTTATGCGTGATACAGTTCATGATGTTGGCTTTGAGAACTTTCCTCCCATGACAAATCATGTCCGTGATAGAAACTCTCCAACAAGATCTGAGCAAATCATGACGGAGAAGGGAACTGTCACCCCTCTTGTGCCAGATGTCTTGACTTCTGGAGGGTCAGCACTACCTTATCAACAGCCTTCAGAAACAGCCGCTTCAGCAGATCTGCATAATGCTGCTGTGTTTTGAGATTAGCCTGTTTTGTTCGGTGGGACTTTTACCACTTTCCACTCAAGTTTTGTTATGTTCATGAACTGAGTTTATGCCTTTTCAGATTTTCCATAGCCGGCGTCCTTTACATGTGTTTTTATATATCGCAGAGCATGCATCACCTGAATTGGCGATCCAATCAAGCCCACCTGTCCAGCAGTCACCAGCAAGGAAAAGGAAGAGAAAGCAATTACTTGATGAATGTGTAGTGTTGAAAAATAGGTAATCTTATTAGTCAAGACACAAGGACAGACTCATACGTTCTTGTTGTCTTTTAGTAACTCAAAAATGTTGTGCAGCTTTATGAAAAAGGGCTCTTGACAATCCCAGTGATATACGGCGCAAAAGGAGGAAAATTCATTGCTCTGCTTCTGGTTTATGGAAGTTAAATAAACGCCTGAGGAAGGGGTGCGGTTTTCAGGAACCCCTCTTCAATGGTATTTCTCTCTAGAACTTTAATACTGCCTTTTGCATGTGCTAGGTGGAGAAATCTTCACTAGAGGATGACACTATATGCTGCAGGCTTGTGCACTGATCTTCAGAATGTATTTAAGGAGGATTACGTAACAATAAGCCCACATTTTTTTGGCCAAGATGATGTTGTTCCAGAGCCTGTGGATTCAGAGACACCGGGTCCAACAACTGAAGTTTTGCCTGGTCTTCGGATTTCTTGATCTCCTAATAAAGCTACTGCTTTTGACCTGGAAATTGAACATCTTCGGCATGACCAACTGCAGAGTTTACCTAAGGTGATACACTGGAAGTATTTTTGGTCCCTCGCTCTGCAGCTTCTCAATTCCTTCATGCTTTATTGTCAATAATGAAGAGGTAGGTCTTTCGCTTACTTGAACTTGAAGATACGAAAAACAAAAGTAATCACCAGATAGACTAACTAAAAAGTTGGAGGCATTACGGGAAAAATTTATGTTTCTCTCTTGTTTATACATGAAAGCAAAAACCATACATAATATTCAGCCTATAATGAAATAAGGGCCATCTATTTATTGGTAGGGGAAGAGTGGTTTTAGTGTTTAACAGAACAGAAAATGCTGTGTTGCTATTTTAGGGTAACAATTTATCGTAGTTGAAGGTTTTTTTTCATAGACTGGACCTCCATGATCACAAGTTCTCTTTGAAATTTTTTATAGTCCTGGAAGCGACATAACCGTGAAATTCATAAACGCAATGCAAATGATGCTCCTGCCGCCTATGCAAGCCAGTGACAAACTTTTGGACTATGTGGAACTCAAGAATCCGCGAGTCATGCCCCACACTGATCTGCAAATGTAAGTTCAGTGAATTGTGCTAATTGAACATCATTGAACAAGCTTCTGGTTCTGGACCATGGAACTCAAGAATTTCCTGTGATTGTCCTCTATGCTGATCTTCCCGACTCTACAAAATATATGATCAAATCTTCTCCTCACTATTCCTTCACGACAAACAAATTCAAGAACTGTCTTACCCATTACACTCCATTCATTCTTTTATGTCGTTCTATTTCATTTTATCAAACGCGGTGCTATGCCACGCGAGATAGATACCTTCTTCCTCACGCATGTGATGCAGAATCTACCCACATTTGGAATAAATAATTTTGTGATAGCAAGGAAGTAGACCTAGGCTCGGTTTGTTTCGCGGAAAATAAATTTCCGAAAAATATTTTTGGCATTTTTCTGCATTTGGGGTCAAAAACTAAGCTAGCCCCGGAAAACATTTTCCTCACTTTTCATTCCTCCTCTCTTTCGCATATTTTTTTTTCTTTTTAATTATGTTTTACTTTATTTTCGTTTTTATTTATTTTTTCAAAATTCGAATAACTTATTTTTTTATTTTTCAGATAAATTTTATTTTTTAACCACTTTCTTTAATTTCTTTTCTTTTCTTTTTTAGTCCAAACTGGTACACTTGTGACAAATTTACCCCAAACTGGTACATTTGTGACAAATTTACCCTCCGTTAGTTTTCATTAAATCTAACTTTTAAAATGCTAAATTCATGACACGTGGCAATTGACGGGTGAATCATCTTGGGATTTTCAACATCTGTTTGTCACATATGTATCAATTTAAAATTTTTCATGGTATTAACACAATTTAATGGATAATAAATATATTTTTTATTTCCAAAAACCGTCGGATCAAAATTTTCAATTTTTTATTTTTCTGAAATTCAGTTTTTAAAAATCCGGATGATGTGGACGACACATTTAATCGACACGTGGTCGTTTACCGGTAAACGAATGACAGGGAAGACGACCGGAGCCGTCGAGGCTCGCTGGAGACACGATTTCAATTGAAAAACGTCGGAATGTCGCGATTTTTACGCCATTCGAGTCCTCAGCTAATCTTCGACCAAAAAAAAAAAAAGTCCTCAGCTAATCCACATCAACATATGTACATTCATAGCAATGACAGCCCTAAAAATCTCTAACCTATCTCCGGCCGAGACTAACTCCGGTGAAGAGACGGCCTAGCCATTTCTAGAGCGATTTATCTAAAATATAAACTCATAAAAGACATCATCAAGAGATAAGAAAACTTACCTGCACGATCGTAGAAGCTGAGGAGGTCGCGAGACGACCTCGCGAGCTCCAAGTCGGCTCGGATGATCGGAGAGTCGGATTCGAATTTTTACACGACCAAAATGCAAGACAAAGGTATGGATGGAATCATTGAGGCATGAGGAGTAAACTGGATCAAAAAGCATCAAGAACGATGCTCTAGATCTCAAGTTGTCATTAAAATCGAGCTTGAAGCTCGTTCTCGGTACTCACCTTTGTCCAGTCAAGAAACGACGAACCAGATAGTTCAGGGTGTTCGTCTTCTCACGAAGCTTGTGAACTCGGTCTCGAAGCCTGAATCGCTCTGGATTGTCCCGGCTGAAGCTTCAAATCTTCGACACGCACCTCCGTTAATGGCGTCACCCCAAACCCTTGCGGAGCTCTTCTCTCTTCGTTCTTTCTTTCTGAAAGTTGTTCTCCTGCCCCTGTAACGGAATGAACGTCTCTTTTATCCAAAACGCGTTGGGGCTCTCAACCGACTTGCCCAAAAATTGGCGCGCTCGGGAGGAGATTTGGGCCGCTTACCTCACGTGCACCCACGTGCACTTCGGTATGTCCGTGTCGGCGCCGGGGATCTTCAGGAGAGTTTGGCGGTGTCTTTTTTTTACCTCCGATGTGCATAAAACGCGCGTAGAATGGCTATCTCCTCTTGCGTTCCCTGTGCGTGCGCGATGAAGAAGAACAGAGCAGAAGGCTTCTGTTCTTGCTTCTCAAAATTGAGTTGCTCAACCGGGTTGACTGGGTTGGGCCGACCCGACGGGTTTGGCATTTTCCTACAAATTAGGTACTTAAATGTCCAAAATCACGAAATTGATTTTAAAATCAGATTCTAGGACATGGAATTCATCTAAAAATGTGAGTTTTGTGAACATTTTGTTCATATTTGTGTAAAAACCGTAAATTTGAGTTTTGACCCGAAAATGAAATTCACAAAATACAAACACTAAATGACGAAATTCATCCAAAATAACCCCACCAATGGATTTAGAAAGGTAAAAAACCCATGGGTAAATGTCCATTTGTTCATGGGTACATGTCTAGAATGCCCAATTTCATTTGAATTGAAAATCAGGGACTAAATTGAAAGAATTTTACGCAATTAAGTTCAATTCATGCAATTGTGCAATTTCTCCAAACTTGAATACTAAAATGCAATACAGGATATCAATTTTCAATGTCATGACTCTAAAAATGCAAAAATTACATATAAAATTATTCAAAAGATAATTTTTGGATCAATTCAGGCCTATGCTCAATAAAGAGACACATATTCTTGAAGTGAAATTTTGAAGTTTTAAGAGGTCTAAATGAAAATTAAAAATATTCACTATTTTATTATATTTTTGAGACCTCAGATGCTATTTTTATTTATTTTTCCATTATTTTTCTATTTTCAAAAAATATTAAAAAATGCAAAAAAAAAATGAAAAATTATTTTTTATTCAAAATGGTTCCCTAGGCTTGGCCAAGATTTCCAAAGTTGATTTTGTAAACTTTTGAACTTTTATAAATTTTTTAAATATTAACTGATTAAAAATCAAGTATCAACAAATACCTCTTCTCCGAGAGCCAAAATAGTCACATGCTCATTGGCTGGCCAAAGGTCCTTATGTGAGATGATTTGGCCAGTTCAAGTTCTTATGTGAGAAAAATATGGGTATTTCAGTTCCCTATTTGAAATATTCCCTAGAAAATGTTTATAGAGGTATTTATTCTTATAGTTCGAACGAATAGCAAGAAATTGGACAGAATAATTTCATTTTTGATGTAAGTCATTTTTCACAATCTAAATTTGTTACCGTTCGACTAGTTTTTGTCATCCAAAACTTATAATACATGTGCTTGCCTTCACGAAAAATTCAATAATCAGTGAGATGGAGTATGGGCATAGATGACTAGTTACTCATTCAAGCAACAAAAAAAAACACACATCTCATTGGCTCATCAACCTAGAAAACTTTCTATGCTGGTGCTTTATGCATGATGATCAAGTATGGCTCCACTGACCACGTAAGGAAAGTGAGGCTATGCGCGGATCCGCTGAAGAGACGCCAAGCACACGTGGCACTTGATTGCAGGTGGATATGTCGGAGGCAACATCCTGACCGTCTATCCGTAGGAAAGCAATTTGTCTAGTACACCCGACAATTTCATAAATTTCTCATGGATATCGTTTGTTGTTCACTCTTTTTGTTATTATTAGTATGAGTTAAGTTTGATCACCTTTTTTTCCCCTGGTAAGGTGGTCACTTCTTTTCTTTATCTTCAATTTGGTCAGTTATTGGTACGGCGTGGTTATACTTCCCAATAACAGGAACGTGGGTTCCCTAAATAGCCACAACTGTCTATATTTTTTTGATTAAAATTGACTGATGTAACAAACTGTGCTAAGTGCTAATTATAATGGAATCATCTATTGAACGTAGCCCTAATTTAAGAGTGAACCAGAATAAAATCTCGTGTCTCGATTTCTCTTTGTCACTTTACGTTCTACTTCGATTTGATTACGCACCGAATCCTACACTTATTAAGTGGCGTCCGTTCATTGTTGCTTTTATGATACACTAATGCGCATGAAATCTAGGGCAATCCATCCGAATTTTTAATTAAGGACCAAAAAAGGCGCTAATCATAACCTAAACGATGGGCTTTAAACATTAAATTTTTATGAGTCGATTTCTCAATTCCCAAGCCTATCTTGCGGATAAAGAGACTTAGAATGAATTAGCATTTAAAACAATGTTTGGATGCGTACGATGGATAGTGCAGTCTAATGTGTTCGACATGTTTGCTGGATATATATATATATATATATATATATATATATATATATATATATATATATATATATATATTCATTCTAATGTTTGCTTGAAAAGAAAAAAAAAAGGTTGTCCACTCCAGATGTTGACTACTTCAGCCCTCTGATTTTCTTTCCTTAGTTGGAAGTGGTAGTTGGTTTCGAATTAGACCTCTCTCCATTGTTTACTTCTTTTGGATAAGGACTAGGCTCAGATCCATGGGGTGGGTTCCGGTTCAATTGGTTCTTGCCTTGTACATTTCTTTTTCCATGAATAATTATGCAAATGATTCCTGAATTTTATTCCAATTTGCAATATCATCTTCGAATATTGTTCAGTTTGGTCCTCGAACTACAGTTCGGCGTGCAATGTCATATCTAAGCCTTTAATTTGTTGAACTCACTCCTTAAACTTTTGAAAAATGTTCATTCTAGTTCATAAACCACAAGAAAATGTCCAGTGTTATTTTTCTATATATCTGAGTTTTGAAGTAATGTTGATTTTTTTTTTTTTACAGTTCGAAAGACTAAATTGAACATGTACTAACTCGGTTAGATTCTTTTGGACACGGAGAAATTCAAGACTCGATTATATATACATAAAAAAATCGTTTATGAAATTCCATTTTTTTTCTCCCGCCATACGAGAATACAAGGAAAAACACGTCGAAAACTTCGAAAGCTAACATTCCTTTTATTATCTAAATTGTGTAGAGAGAACTGATCGAATCAAAATCGATCAGCCACCATCCTTTTCTTGTTTGCTCGGAAACCATGATGCATTATCATCCCATAATTCCCATTTACCAAATCCGATCAATTTAATTTTATTCTTTTGCATAAATAAAAAATCAGTTAAAAAAAAAGGAAAAAGAAGAGGGAGGGAAGAAGTAGATGGGGTCCTCGCGACCACTACGTTGTAGGCTTTAATTATTTGGGGGGCGGGGTTCAGAGCCTGAGCGAGGGATTTGCTGAGGGGAGGGGAGGATCCCGGCCATTTGGGCCGTTGGATCGCCCACCCTTTTTGTAGAGGGGAAAAGGTTGGGTGATCCGACGGTGGTGGGAAGCGGGATCGTCTGCCCTAGGGCAGACGATCCGCTTCCGGGGAGACCAACGCTGATTGCATGTGATGTGATGCTCCCATTTCCGTCCAGCCCAAGCTAAATAAATAGCTGCGAGCCTGCGACTCACTCTCTCTATAGTTTTCGTCCTCAAAACACACACTCTCACTAGTCTATGTTTTGCTCGTCGGGTCTTGTTTTGCTATTTATTTGCTCTCATCTCAAGTGCACATCGACGGTTCGATGTGTTCCCCGTCCAATATTCTATTTTTCTAGGGCTTTTTTTTTCCAAATCAGGACTAAAATGCAAAGTATTTATCAAATGAGGGATGTTTTTTTTGTTACCGGACCGGGAGCCGCTCGACCGCCGGCGGCCTGCTCGGCAGTCATATTGCCGAACGGGGGGCTTTATTGCCACTCTGCAACCCGTTTTTTTTGTAATTTCATATTTATCAATATGTAATTACGTAATATATAAAATAAAATAAAATAATGAATTTGTAATTATGTAAAAAAATGGAATGTTCATAATAAATAAATAACAATCTGTGACGTCAATTACATTTGCTAATGACGTCGTCTTCTTAAATGACCTCATGTTCCGCAATGAGGTTATCGGGAGGTCTAGTGTTGTCCCGACGAGAATGAGGATCCGGTTGAGCAGGACGTGTTGATGACGAAGGCATATCTTCTAGAAATAGCCAGGCGCATTGGTCCCGGCCCACTCAATATATTTTCCATGTTTCGAGATGAAATCTGTAGGAGAAGAGGAGACAGAGTAAGTTCGTAATTTTTCCCCCAAAATGCCAATGAAGCAAGGCCATCTATCAACTGCTCTCCTTTTTTTAGGTTGACTCTCGGTGAGGTGAAAGTTTTTTTTGCTCTCGTTGTGGCGCAGAATGCTGATTGTATGAGCACAACCATTCATCCTCTATTAGTTCACATTTGTTCATGATCCTTTTTAGTTGCAGTCATAATTTTGAATCCATTTGGATTCTACAAATTGCGAACTCATCTTTTGAATCCTCTTTTCACATAGGAGATAGATTTTGAATCCATCTGGAGGGTGGTGATCTTTTAGTTGCAGTTGTAATTTTTGTCAGATGACCGTAAGAATATAGACTAAAGAGAGAAGAAGAAAAACAAACGCGAGAAAGGAAGAGAAAAAAAGGGAGGAGAAAAGAGAAAAGGAAAATAAGAGGAGAAATAGTCACATGTGCGCGCCATACGCCACGGACACATCGCCGAGCTCTTTTCGCTACGGGTCACAATGCTAGGTAAGTGTTCCTTCTATTGATGTGATTTTCGAATTTTAGGGCATCAATTTGAATTTTAGAGAAAACTAAGCTGATATGTCGAGTTTCTTGAGCGATTTACTATGTTTTTGCTTGAGAATAAAATTTTAGGATGTTATGAAGTCACAAGATTCGACGGCTCACAATTTAATATTGTAGTTTGCTCGGAGCGAGCAATTCAAATTTGGTGCGCAATTTATTTCGTATGAATAGTGAACTTCGAGGGTTGATTTCCTTAGTTTTTAACTGTAGACCGATGATGGTCATGTAAGAATTTTTGTAGTACGTTAAATAATCTTCGTTTTGACTATAATATTACATTAATCAGAGTTTGTATGATCAAGTTGAGGAAGTTTTCGCAATTAGTGCTTGAAAATTCGAGTTTCGGGGGTTTTAGTGTCGTGAGGCTTGATTTTTTGGTTTCATTCAGCTGTGATTATTGTAGAGAATAAACTTAAAGGTGTTGCGGAGCTAATGGCTTTGATGGTTCATAAATCGGACTTATGGTTTGTTCGAACGAAATTTTTGAATTTAAGCACGCAAGATGCCATGTACACGACTTGCAATTACATTTGCCCTTAAGTGTCTGATTATCGATGTTTATATATCGTTTTGTCAAATTTTTTGCTAGCATAATATTTTTCCAGCTTTTATATTGTTTTCAATTAATTTTTAGAATTTCAAGTTTTTTTATTCGATTAACTGCTATAGAATGGTATTCGGCTTTTAAGGTGAGTTGTACTTTCTCTTCTAAGAATTTATAAAAATTCATACCTTAAAGAGAAGTATGTTATGATGGTTGGACTTCTTGATAAGGTAAAGAAAAATGGTGTTTTAGAGCATTATTTTTACATTAACAAGATCGAATTATTACTTCCCATT
The DNA here is from genome assembly GCA_021437785.1 of Rhodomyrtus psidioides. Taxonomy (NCBI): domain Eukaryota; kingdom Viridiplantae; phylum Streptophyta; class Magnoliopsida; order Myrtales; family Myrtaceae; genus Rhodomyrtus; species Rhodomyrtus psidioides. The sequence goes on along the minus strand of JAILYB010000272.1, from coordinate 33,677 downwards.
TGATTATTTGATATGATTGGTTTACGATTATCTTATCGAAATGCTAGTTGAGAAATACGTTTCTGAGGAATGCTATATATTCGGTTTGTTAAATTGAATTGTTATGGATTTTTGGATTTTGATATTGTGATTAGTACTCATGTCCCTATGAGTAGAACTCATGAGGTGGAGGTAATATGCATACATTAAATCGAACCACCGGCTGAAGTAGGTGGTAGACCTAACTAAGAGGGGTAAACTCGGTCGCTTTGTCACGGCGTTAAAAGTGACTATAGTGGGCGATGAGTATGAGATTATTTGATGAATGGTCCACCGAAAACTGGTTTAATGAGATTAATCAATAGATTGTACCATTGATAATTTTTTTATTTCTATGAGTTGTTATTTGATTTATTTTGATGAATGCATATTAATTTCTCAATCCGCTTAGAAGATATTGTACTTCTCACATAGCTATGGTTTGCTCACTCCTCTCAAGCCCCAACCCGCCAGGCAACAGCACCTCCATCAAGTTCGTCGGCCTCTCCCCCTTCCTATCCCAAGCCGGCCTTCGAGCTCCAAGGACAAGCCCAAGCCACCCCCTCATCATCACCTATGATCCCAAGCCCCACCATGTCCCTTTACATCCTCGTGGTCTAGGGGGCTCCGACATCGGCCACTCCATCTCCTCAATCTGTCACCTTAAGGCCATTAGCCTCAATGTCTCGCCAGCTCTGGCATCGTTGCCAACTAAAGAAAAGAGTGCGTATAATGTCATCCTCCTCCTCAGTGAAACCTCCATGCTTTATGTCCGGCCTCAGGTAATTCAGCCACCTTAGCCTGCAACTCTTGCCGCAGCGTTTAAGGGGTGTCAAAGTCTCAGATATATGAGTGTGAAAGGAAACTTATAAGAGAACTCTACTTCTTTAGTCAATCAAACCCAGGCAAGTATCTTCTTGTGTTGTTTTTCCGTAGCCAAGGACATTTGCTCTGGTTCCCATACTTAGTCTTGCCCTTCTGCTCTGGTCCTCCTCTTCAGGATAAAGGCACGTTCTAGGAATTAATTTTTGGGTTTCTAAGACTTTACTAGAGTTCCATTTGAGGGCTTTTTTCCAAACTAAGTGTAAAAAAAAGTATTTACCAAAACGGGTGTCGTTTTTTTTTATTTACCAAACCAAGGGCCGCTCGACAGTCTTAGTGCTGAGCGGCCCCCCGGGTCGGCAGTCAAAACGTCGGCGGGGGTTCGCCAGTCCCAATCGACAGTATAACTGCCAATCCGGGTACCCGCTCGGTAGTATAACTACCGAGTGGGTATGACCCTTTTTTTTGTTGCCAAGCTGGAGCAACTTTACTTACATTTCACTCATGCAGCATAAGAAGTGGAGGTGTGCCTGTGATATTGTTTGTAATGGTGAAGAGCCACTGAGCAAAAAATTTGCTAGGATAGCATTTCGTCGCTTACAAGCGAGCGACGAAATCAAATTTCGTCGCAAACAAGCGACGTTATTCTTATGAGACGGAATATAATTTCTTCGTTGCTAGTTTTGTCGCAAATAAGCGACGAAATCAAATTTTGTCACAAATGTCGTCGCAAATGACGAAATAAACAATTCTTGGTCGCGACGAATTTTATTATTGCAAAATTCATCATTGCAAAATTCGTCTCGTGCCAAAATTTCGTGGAAATCCCTAAAAAAGAAGACTGAAAATTGACAAGCTTAGAATACAGAAGAAACCATAACAAAACCACAAAAACAGAGGGAGTGAGATTTCGAGCCGGCCATTTTGGAGTCAATCAGAGAGAACTATCTTGAAAAAATGGGGAGCTTCGGACGCAAAAACTCTGCCTCCCATCGTCTTGAGCTTAGGGACCATGATCGTGTCGGATTCAAAGAAAAGCTTGTGCGGACAGCGGAGGGTTGTTTTCAACGAAGACCATGTTGAGTCCATCTAATTTTCGTTATTTCCCAAGAAAGATGAGGGCAAGATCGGTCATTCCCTGATTGATTTGATTGCCCCTCTCTTAATCATTGTCAGTAAATGTTTCTCTTGCAATTTTAGCTGAGGCGCCTTGTCGTGACCCTGAATGAATAAAAACGTATGCCATCTGCTACTCCTAAATCTATCTTTTTAGGCATTAAACGTCGCGTCCCGCACACACGATTCCTTGTGTACATCATAAGAGCAACGACATTTTTATTCGAAAAGGAGTGGATTGAATAAAGTAACGTTCGATTGTTATTTTAGAAGAAAAAGAGCAAGATCGGTTATCATGACCCTACATGTGCAGTTGACACGGAAATTATGATTGTTCAACGATATTATAATATTACAAAAGTTTCATCAGAAAAATCTACATAAATGACACAACCGTGATCTATTCTTGGTCCGATCTGAATCTACACGTTTGTCTGTTGTGCCCTGATTTTCTATAGATGCCGCAGCAGTTTCGCGAATTGCTACCGCTTGGCGTTTTAAAATCCATCTCATTACGTATCCAGGACGCACGAGGCCTTCCTTTCTTTCTAATACGGCGACGGTCTGGCACCAATGGCTCCTCATTAACCTCATCCCGGTATGCTGGATGCCCTAACGGATTGAACATGTACGGATAGCATTGAACAGTTTTTTCCAACCTATAGCATTCATCGACGAATGGTTCGTGATCAATTGAATGAAATTGGCACGCTGCAAGTATGTGGGAACAAGGAATTTTCAACTGTTGAAATTTCCCACAAGTGCACGTTTGGACGTCTAGGCGCACTTTGTGTTTGTTGCCCCCACATCCTCTGCTTCTATTAAATCCAATTTTCACTTCGTAAACCCCTCTTTCAGAGTCAAAACATCTGACGTGATGCTTATTCGCTTTTTCACCGTTTTCTCGGAGCGTTTCACCTGCAAAGTGCGTATATACAAATCTGTTGGCCTGCTGCATCGTGTGCGTATTACTCCTTGTGTTGAAATAATGTGACAACATGTAGAATATCTTCTTGACCATGGTTGTTATTGGGAGACCACAAATGAGTTTCAGCATGCCGTTCACTGATTCAACTAAATTTGTGGTCATTGACCCATATCTCTTTCCTCCATCGTACGCCATCGTCCACTTCTCTCTTGGAATCCGATCACGCCATTCAGCAGTGGGTGGATCGAATTGCCTAATTTGGGTCATGAGGTTATCGAATTTACGCAGTTCACTCGCATAAGCTGCACATTAGGACAATAATTAGCACATTGTGGTAACATTTGTGAACACGTATTTGCTTTGAATTTCCGAATTGTAATGCTTACCTGCCATCTCGAGATATCTTCTGCCATCGTCATTTTTGTACATCTTTTTGTAGTTGCTGACAATGTGACGAATGCAATATCTATGATGGACATGTGGAGGACGCCAGTATTCTGTCTCCATTGCTTGTCGAATTCCGGGATGCCTGTCTGATATCACACAAATGTTATCCCTTCTGGTGACATATCTTCGCAACATATCCATGAACCACCGCCAATTGTCACCATTTTCCCGTTCGACCATTGCAAATGCCAACGGAAAATTATGATTGTTTCCATCGAGTGAGGCCGCACAAAGGGGTGTTCCGGAGTATTTCCCATACAAAAAAGTACCATCAATAAATATCACAGGACGACATGCTTTGAAACCGTCAATTGTCTGCTTGAAGGTCCAAAACATCTGGTCGAAAGCCGGGCAGCTCTGATTCTCGGTCATTTTGCGCTCGATCACAAAATGAGAATCTGGATTCTCTTTCACAATTGCGTTCATGTACTTCGGTAAACTGAACGTTTTTCGTTAAAACTTGACTAATGAAGTTGTCGCCTCCACCGAAGATCTGAACCCATGTTGATCCTCGACAACAAAATAGCCTTGTCGATTCCTTCAAAGTGAGTTCGATGACGAAGAGCATCCGTCGTAACGCTAGATCAATCCATAGCAACTTATCCGCAAGTTGGTTAGCATTGACAAAGGACAGATGGTTGCACTGAGAAGCTTCCTAATAGCATTGTTCAAGGTGCCAAAATCGGAACGAATTACAACTGAGCCGGCCAGTCCTCACCTTGTCGAACAATCTCCACTGTAAAGCTGGACAATTTCTCCATTCAAATTTCATTGGTCTACACTATTATTTGTCATTGTCTTATTTTTCTTGGCAGGACACGTGCTTTGAGTCATCAAATTTTGATACCTGCTATGTGTTGACACCTAAATTTTGATCAACTTTTTTTATTTATTTATTTTTATTTTATTTTTTTTGAAAATTCATAGAAAATCCATAAAAAGTTGAAAAATTGAAAAATCAATTTTGGTGACCTTAGCCAAGCTAAATGAACCATTTTGACCAAAAAAAATAATTTTCATAATTTTCATTTTTTTAATATATTTTCGAAAAATACAAAAAAAAGAAAAAAAGAAAAAGAAAATCAAGAAAAATAATATTTGAGGTCACAAATAGTCGGTATTTTTTATTTTTTTATTTTCTTTACTTTAGGACCTCATAAAACAGTAAAATTCAAGTTCGATTTCGGGTGTTCTCTGATCACCATAAAATTGAATTTGACAAAAATATTAGTAATGATTAAAAGGAAAAGGAGTGAAAACATCATCATTTAAAAGGAAAAAGAGACTAATCATTTTGTCTTCACTTTTGATTATTTTATTATTATTTTTACTTTTTAATATTTTATTATATTATTATTATATTACTATTTCATTATTTTATTTTATTTTTATTACTATTTATACTCCCCCCCTCATCATCCGTAGGTTCTTCTCCTCTTCCTCCTCCTTCTTCTTCTTCTTCTTATTCCTCTCCCACGCTCATTCCATATATTCTCTCTTCCATTTTTTTGTCATCGCACTACCACCCTCCACATTTCTTGCGTTTACCGCCGATTGGACCGTTGGATCGAGCTGAATTTTTGTGTACAAGGTCTTCTTGATCCCTTCTTCATATCCACGGTTCGGATCTTTAAAAAAATCTCTCAAAGTGGTCGTACAACAGCCAAATCAGAAGCTGTTCCAGGCGTGGGAATTGTATACCCGCCGACATTTCTTGAGTTTCCGGCCGATTGATCCGTTGGATCGAGCTAATTTTTTGTGTACAGGGTCTTCTTAATCCCTTCTTCATATCCACCGTTCGGATCTTTAAAAAGATCTCTCCAAGTGGTCGAACAGCAGCCAAATCAGAAGTTGTTCCTGGCGCGGGAACTGTTCATCCGCCGGTATTTCTTCAGTTTTCGATCAATTCGACCATCGGATCGAGGTAAAATTTTGTGTATAATCTCATCTCAATTCTTTCTTCATCTTCACCGTTCGGATTTGTGAAAATAGTTCAACGTCCTCCTCATCCGAGCTCGGATTATTATTTATTTTGTATTTTTTCGTATTTACTGTGTATTTACTTTATGTCATAGCATTTCTATATTTCGCATAAAAGACCCAGAATCGGAAGGCCGAGCCTCCTGTTGGTGTCTAAATATTTACTGTGTATTTACTTTATGTCATAGCATTTCTATATTTCGCATAAAAGACCCAGAATCGGAAGGCCGAGCCTCCTGTTGGTGTCTAAATATTTGCTGTGTATTTACTTTATGTCATAGCATTTCTATATTTCGCATAAAAGACCCAGAATCGGAAGGCTAAGCCTCCTATTGGTGTCCAAGGTGTTTTATTTATTTATTTTCTGTAAATCATATTGTGCTACCCCAGAATCGGAAGGCCGAGCCTCCTGCTGGTGGTTTATACCCCCACACATTGTTGCACGAGCACCGACGGACTCCGACGTCGTAAAATTCATCGGATCCCATCTCCTTTGCTTATGTTTATGTTGTATAATGACTTAATATCTTCTTTATTTTTTTTTTTTTGCATTGTGTTGCGTCCTATAAAAACAAAAACAAAAACAAAAAATGCTAGATTGGATGGCTGCAGATGAGCCACGTGTCGTGATCCGATGATTTTCAGAATAAAAAATATTTTTAACATTAAAAGAAATGAATTTCGAATTTTACAAAAATTAAAATGATTCGATTGTCACCGAGACGCCACGTGGCGAGTTAGGGACCGTCAGTTGGGATTTATTTTCAGAAAATTTATAAAAAAAATCAAATAAAAAAAATTCAAAAAAAGTGAATTATTAAGGAAAAATTCGAAAAACAAATTTGAGAAAAATTGCAGAAAATTCAATCAACTTAGGTACCAAAAGGGCGTCAACTCTGAAAGTTGACGTAACTAAGTCCCCGAACCCATTTCTCTGGTTATCGCAGAATTGAATAGAAACTCCCGACTATTCAATAGGGTGGTCTAATCATACCCTCCAAAAAATGATTGGTGGCGACTCTATGGCATGCACACTTAACACATGTCACTAGACCACACTGAAGGTCGAAAGCGATCGACTCTTATCGTCGAATCCTTCTGAAAAATACTCCTGTCGTGATTTGGTATGGGCCTGGGAGGGCTCGCGCCGATCCAAGACCCGCGATCGGTAATCCATTAGCCGCGTCCGCTTTCGGACGGGTCGCGACAGCTGGCGACTCCGCTGGGGACCTTTGTTCTAGAACCAATGGTTCTAGACCTCAAGTGGACTTAGGCCGTAATTAAAACGCTGAGTGATTTTTCTAACCATGCAGGCGCTCGTGAAGGTGAGGTAAGTCCGCTCATGATAGGTGTTATATGTTTTTGCAGATTGGAGTGATAAGGGGGGTAGTCTGTGATTAGCATTGTCTTATTCATGTTGGCGTAGGAATGAATGATTGTGTGTATGTTTTATATTGAAGCGGTGATTGTTAAATAAGATGCATGTTTATCGCTTTAGCACGACACCGAAAATACACACAACCGCGCCTAAAACCCCGGGCGCCGTCTATAGGAAAACAATAGAAGGGATTGAAAATGGAATCTCCGTGAGGAAAAACACGGGGTAATCCACTTTTCAATTCCACTCATTTTGAGCTATGGATCGAGCCCCAATGCAACGATAGTTGTGCAATGGAATCTGCTCTTTCTAGAACTCGAGGTGGGAACCTTGACCTTAGGTGCCAAATCCTTTGATTTTTAGAAGTTTTATCCTCACTTGTCTTATGTGCATGTCTTTAGATGGTTGATATATCTAAAACCACCTAAAAAAAATCAGTGATCCTGGAGTCACATCTCGAAGACTGGAACTGGGGCATCTCCAAGTGTTCAGACCACATTCCTTTGATTGGTTTGGCATTTTTAGTTCTCTTGTATAAGACTAATTTTGCTTGGGTCCTCTCTATCTCGTCTCTTAGATTGATTGTATTAGGGATCTATTTGTATTGTATACATCTCGATAAGGCTCATTTCTATCGAAAATATGGGCAAATTCCCCAAACCCGTGGAGCATGGTAGAATTCGTCTCTTCAGTGTAAAATACATTTGGCCGCAGAGCCACTCGTTTGGTAAAAGGACGTATCGTTCCTAATTGATTTTTAATCAGATCTGGGGATAAATTTTTCTCCATTTTTTTTTTATCTCAGGTGATAAAAGAGACAATGCACCCAAAAGCTCATGCATTCAAATGACAAACCAGACGTCGCCCAGCTGGGGCAACCTAATTTGGATCGGCTCTCTTGAAGTCGAAAAGTGTATATTCGTTCCAAATTAAATTGATTTATTCACAAGCTGATATGGTTTTCCATTCTTACAGGTGATGACAAAAATGAATGGGACCACTGAAGAATTTCCATCCTCCTGGATGCCCGAAGTGACTAGAGCCGGGATAGTAAATCCGTAATCGTTTCAATTAAAGCTCCTTACGCGGTGATTGACTCTTTCACTCCTTTCATCGCGCAGGTTGTTGAAGTACCCAATCACGAGTAAACCCATTCTCGCGGATGTCAAATAGCCTGAATGCGTCAATGCGGCAGGATCAAATTGCCTACGACTAAATCAGCCAACCCCAGACAAAGCATCCAGTGGCTGGGGACAAATGTGCATGGACGTTGTCAAAATTGAATTGAAAATTGCCAACAAACAAGGAAAGTGCTAAGGCATATTGCTACGACAAATCACACCCAACTGGGGCAAGTGAATCATTTGTGCGCCAGACAAAGAATGACGTTTCTCCTCTGGCAAAGTCAATGGACGCAATAACAGAGTCGTCCGCATCCGAATCAAACCCCAAGATACGAATTTGGGTGAACGGTAACCTTGTATCGTTCCAATTTGGTCTTCGAAGACCACATGCCTAACACGAGTTTTTACTCATTTAACAGGAAGTTGTTGGCGCCGAAAGCCTCAAAAGAAGAGAGCACGCTAACAGGGAGGCGAATAGAATCATTAGCCTCGGAAGTCAGGATTCCAGGAGATGGTCTTTGATTATAAGACCTAGTGGATGGTAAAAAGTATCGCTTCAACACTTCATGCTTTGACATACATTCTGATAAAATTTTCATTTTTCTTGAATAAAAGGAACTCTGAAGAGTAGTGCTGGAATGCGTCCGAAAACACAAATGGATCTCCTCTGGAGCAAATCCTTGAGAATGATTCATCGCCAACAAAACGGGGGGATCAAGGCCACAAGATAGAGGGGATCGCCATCAAGGCGAAACAGGTTTTCACATACCATGTATTACCCGTTGGAATACATGACCAAGGGTAAGATGTATCGTTCTAATTTTTTGAAAAATTCATGAACGAACAATAACATGTTTCTTCCGCATTTTCAGGGATCTCCAGCCGCGACGGACAGGTAAGTATCCCTCTCCCAAATCCCTTGAAGATGTGGAATAAAAAATAGAGAAGAAAAGAAAAGCTTTCAAAATCTAGTGTCTAGAAAAGACATAGAATTCAAATTTCATTAGCATTCATGTTTTGAAACAGGAGGTTGTCTGAACATGAATAAGAACATGCATGGGGCATCATAAAATCCCCTTTGACGGGTAAAATTTCTGGAGAAAATGAAAGAGATTTTTCCAATAAAAAATTGTTCAAAACAATCAAAAGGGCGCTTCCTCAAAGGCGAGAGGCAAAGCCTAAATCCAAACACGTCATCTACACACTTGAGAGAGGAGTGGAGCGGATCAGATAGCAAAATCTGGACCAACGGAAGTAGGGATTATTCGCAGCAATTACTTGGATTGGGACGACGGAGGCATTCGTTTCATATCCCCCAAACACTACAGGTGACCGTTGATAACCCCTTTGAACGGCGGTTTTCATTCTCAACCCTGTCAAGAACCACCCCACATCGGGGCAAAACAGGAGTAAGTCCAGCAGCATCAGGAGGAAATGGTTAGAAATTTTCTTGCTCGGACTAACATCAATCTTTGTGTGTTGTTTATATGGTAATCCAAGTGCCATAGGATGACGAGAAGCGTTCATTTCTCTATCCCACACACGTTTATCATTTGCACAGCCAAGTTGAGCCTGCAAATTCATTTCATAAACCCGTTGGTGATCATTGCAAATTCCAAGATAAAGGCAGATCACTTCAGAAACGAGGAAGTTCAAGACCTAGGGTTTACGAAAAAGCTACTAAGTCAATACTCAAGCGTGCTAAGAGCCAAATCATATATCTAGCACAATTGCCAAAGCATCTCACTTGCGACAAGGGATTAAAGAAATCCCCAGCATCAGAAAAGAAAAAGCAAAGTGCCTGATAAAAGCAAGGTCGATGCTCGTGAAAATTGTTAAATTGACCTCCAATGAAGCCTCGTGGGGAAAGAGAAAAACCTCTAAAGGAGCCAAATCCAAAAGGCTGCTCCCCGAATGCTATTAAGCACAGAACGAAGACATAGAGAGAGTCGGTCTCTGATGCAACAAGAGACGCTCTTTAAAGAGCTGGTGCACACCGCAAGATAGGTTGCGCGCCTCAAAGGCTAAAAATGCAGAAAAGAAAGGACAGGTGGCAAATCAGCAATGATCACCAATGTCAAACCCGTCACGAATTCTGGGCCAAAAATAAGCCTTTTTCGGTCCCCAATCCTAGCAATGTTACAACCCCGAAACAGTCTTCTCTGACTAAGACACTTGGGTTAACATATAGCTTAGCTCGAAGAAGTACGAGCAAGACTATTTCTTTCTCATTTTGCAGGGTTCTTGACGTGTAAACCCGGAGCAGATGGTGAAGACTTTCATTCAATGGCCTCGACTCCAAAGCGAGTCCCCCTTGAAAGCCAATATCCAAGCCTAACATTACGGTCCCGTGGAAGACCTCCCGACCGATCAAAATGTATGCGCTGCGAATGAGCCTAAAACCTAGGCACAAGTTAGTAGGGAATTGAGTGCGTCCCTTATAAAAATCATTACCTCCAAACAGGTGAGATGGCCTCCTTGTCGAGAAATATTCCAATTGATGTTTTGAACAAACTCTTTTTGGAATTTTCAAACTGTTGATCGAGATTTTCCGTGCAATGGATTTGTGATCACATTTGCATGTTGCAAGAATGCTTTGGATAACCTCAAGCATCAAAATGCATATTTCATGATTAAAACTTAAATCATACGGTTTTGTCAAAATGGACAGCCGTGGTCTTCCCAAAGATTACTAACGTTTTCTTGGTGAAGAAAAATCTTTCAGGCTCAAACTTCTGCAGGATACCTGGAGAACCCAGCTCCCAGAATGTCGCCTCAACAGACTCAAGTGAAGTTTTGTCAAAATAAAATCTTTCACTGCTTCAAAAAACTGAATTCCCGACAAACTTCGGGGTCTCCAAAAAAAAGGGGGAAGAAAAACCCTTTTAAAAGAAAAAATCCTATCAGACATGGAGAACCCTCGTCCTAGGACCCATTTTCAAAATATCAAACAGTCTCATCGGACGTGGAGAACCCTCGTCATGAGACCCCTTTTCAAAATATCAAACAGTCTCATCGGACGTGGAGAACCCTCGTCATGAGACCCCTTTTTCAAAACTTAGGCAGTCTCATTGGACGTGGAGAACCCTCGTCTTGAGACCCCTTTTCAAAATTTAGGCAGTCTCATCGGACGTGGAGAACCCTCGTCATGAGACCCCTTTTCAAAATTTAGGCAGTCTCATCGGACGTGGAGAACCCTCGTCATGAGACCCCTTTTTCAAAACTTAGGCAGTCTCATCGGACGTGGAGAACCCTCGTCATGAGACCCCTTTTCAAAATTTAGGCAGTCTCATCGGACGTGGAGAACCCTCGTCATGAGACCCATTTTCAAAATTTAGGCAGTCTCATCGGGCGTGGAGAACCTTCGTCATGAGACCCCTTTTCAAAACTTAGGCAGTCTCATCGGACGTGGAGAACCCTCGTCATGAGACCCCTTTTCAAATATCAAACAGTCTCATCGGACGTGGAGAACCCTCGTCATGAGACCCCTTTTCAAAGTTTAGGCAGTCTCATCGGACGTGGAGAACCCTCGTCATGAGACCCCTTTTTCAAAATTCAGGAAATCTCATCGGACGTGGAGAACCCTCGTCATGAGACCCCTTTTCAAAGTCAATCAAAGGTAGATACCGCCTGAAGGGTCAATCAAAGGTAGATACCGCCTGAAGGGTCAAATCAAAGGTAGATACCGCCTGAAGGGTCAACTCATGGTAGAAACCGCCTGAAGGGTCAACACAAGGTAGATACCGCCTGAAGGATCAACTCATGGTAGAAACCGCCTAAAGGGTCAACATAAGGTAGATACCGCCTGAAGGGTCAACACATGGTAGATACCGCCGAAGGGTCAACACAAGGTAGAAACCGCCTGAAGGGTCAAATCAAAGGTAGAAACCGCCTGAAGGGTCAACTCATGGTAGAAACCGCCTGAAGGGTCAAACCAAGGTAGAAACTGCCTGAAGGGTCAAACCAGGGTAAATACCGCCTGAAGGGTCAACTCATGGTAGAAACCGCCTGAAGGGTCAAATCAGGGTAGATACCGCCTGAAGGGTCAACACAAGGTAGAAACCGCCTGAAGGGTCAAAACATGGTAGAAACCGCCTGAAGGGTCAAATCAGGGTAGATACTGCCTGAAGGGTCAACACAAGGTTGAAACCGCCTGAAGGGTCAAAACATGGTAGAAACCGCCTGAAGGGTGAAATCAGGGTAGATACCGCCTGAAGGGTCAACTCATGGTAGAAACCGCCTGAAGGGTCAAATTAGGGTAGATACCGCCTGAAGGGTCAACACAAGGTAGAAACCGCCTGAAGGGTCAAAACATGGTAGAAACCGCCTGAAGGGTCAAATCAGGGTAGATACCGCCTGAAGGGTCAACACAAGGTAGAAACCGCCTGAAGGGTCAAAACATGGTAGAAACCGCCTAAAGGGTCAAACCAATGTAGAGACCGCCTGAAGGGTCAAAACAAAGGTAGAAACCGCCTGAAGGGTCAAATCAAGGTAGAAACCGCCTGAAGGGTCAGCTCATGGTAGAAACCGCCTGAAGGGTCAAACAATGGTAGAAACCACCTGAAGGGTCAATCAAAGGTAGAAACCGCCTGAAGGGTCAAAACAAGGTAGATACCGCCTGAAGGGTCAACCAAGGGTAGATACCGCCTGAAGGGTCAAAACTAAGGTAGATACCGCCTGAAGGGTCAACTCAAGGTAGATACTGCCTAAAGGGTCAACATAAAGGTAGAAACCGCCTGAAGGGTCAATTCAAGGTAGAAACCGCCTGAAGGGTCAAATCAAGGTAGAAACCGCCTAAAGGGTCAAAACAAAGGTAGAAACCGCCTAAAGGATTAAATCAAAGGTAGAAACCGCCTAAAGGGTCAAACCAAGGTAGATACCGCCTAAAGGGTCAAAATAAATGGTAGAAACCGCCTGAAGGGTCAATCAAAGGTAGAAACCGCCTGAAGGGTCAATCCAATAGTGAAAATCACTTAAATGGTCAACTCAATGGTCCAATCCACCATACGGATCAAAATCATTGGCAAATCTCAAATGGGACGCGCCTTCCTTAGATTCCTATCAGTTAGGAATCCCATTATGGTTTGACCTACCATACGGGTCAGAGCTTAACCTCTCTAGGATACTCTAGTAACGAGTTTCTAGAAATTCTCTTGAATCCATCAAACACCGCGAAAATCGCACAAACATCGAACAGGTAAGTGGCAGGTATGTCTCTCTATTATCTCACTCTCTCATGTCAAATGAATGTTTCCCCCCTCAAGAAAAAGCATACATGGACAAGCATGGAGATTGGATGTCAAGACTCCTTTTCCTTTAGTTTCCCGAGTCGAGTCGATCAGGACTCAGGTGTCACCTTATCTTTGAGGGAAACCTCTAACGAGATTCCTCTCAAAGAGGGGCAGCTGTTGACACCTAAATTTTGATCAACTTTATTTATTTATTTATTTTTATTTTATTTTTTTTGAAAATTCATAGAAAATACATAAAAAGTTGAAAAATTGAAAAATCAATTTTGGTGACCTTAGCCAAGCTAAATGAACCATTTTGACCAAAAAATAATTTTCATAATTTTCATTTTTTTAATATATTTTCGAAAATTACAAAAAAAAGAAAAAAAGAAAAAGAAAATCAAGAAAAATAATATTTGAGGTCACAAATAGTCGGTATTTTTTATTTTTTATTTTATTTACTTTAGGACCTCATAAAACAGTAAAATTCAAGTTCGATTTCGGGTGTTCTCTGATCACCATAAAATTGAATTTGACAAAAATATTAGTAATGATTAAAAGGAAAAGGAGTGAAAACATCATCATTTAAAAGGAAAAGGGGACTAATCATTTTGTCTTCACTTTTGATTAATTTATTATTATTTTTACTTTTTAATATTTTATTATATTATTATTATATTACTATTTCATTATTTTATTTTATTTTTATTACTATTTATACTCCCCCCCTCATCATCCGTATGTTCTTCTCCTCTTCCTCCTCCACCTTCTTCTTCTTCTTATTCCTCTCCCACGCTCATTCCATATATTCTCTCTTCCATTTTTTTGTCATCACACTACCACCCTCCACATTTCTTGCGTTTCCGGCCGATTGGACCGTTGGATCGAGCTGAATTTTTGTGTACAAGGTCTTCTTGATCCCTTCTTCATATCCACCGTTCGGATCTTTAAAAAAGTCTCTCAAAGTGGTCGTACAACAGCCAAATCAGAAGCTGTTCCAGGCGTGGGAATTGTATACCCGCCGACATTTCTTGAGTTTCCGGCCGATTGAGCCGTTGGATCGAGCTAATTTTTTGTGTGCAGGGTCTTCTTAATCCCTTCTTCATATCCACCGTTCGGATCTTTAAAAAGATCTCTCCAAGTGGTCGAACAACAGCCAAATCTGAAGTTGTTCCTGGCGCGGGAACTGTTCATCCGCCGGTATTTCTTCAGTTTTCGATCAATTCGACCATCGGATCGAGGTAAAATTTTGTGTATAATCTCATCTCAATTCTTTCTTCATCTTCACCGTTCGGATTTGTGAAAATAGTTCAACGTCCTCCTCATTCGAGCTCGGATTATTGTTTATTTTGTATTTTTTCGTATTTACTGTGTATTTACTTTATGTCATAGCATTTCTATATTTCGCATAAAAGACCCAGAATCGGAAGGCCGAGCCTCCTGTTGGTGTCTAAATATTTACTGTGTATTTACTTTATGTCATAACATTTCTATATTTCGCATAAAAGACCCAGAATCGGAAGGCCGAGCCTCCTGTTGGTGTCTAAATATTTACTGTGTATTTACTTTATGTCATAGCATTTCTATATTTCGCATAAAAGACCCAGAATCGGAAGGCTAAGCCTCCTATTGGTGTCCAAGGTGATTTATTTATTTATTTTCTGTAAATTATATTGTGCTACCCCAGAATCGGAAGGCCGAGCCTCCTGCTGGTGGTTTATACCCCCACACATTGTTGCACGAGCACCGACGGACTCCGACGTCGTAAAATTCACCGGATCCCATCTCCTTTCCTTATGTTTATGTTGTATAATGACTTAATATCTTCTTTATTTTTTTTTTTGCATTGTGTTGCGTCCTATAAAAACAAAAACAAAAACAAAAAATGCTAGATTGGATGGCTGCAGATGAGCCACGTGTCGTGATCCGATGATTTTCAGAATAAAAAATATTTTTAACATTAAAAGAAATGAATTTCGAATTTTACAAAAATTAAAATGATTCGATTGTCACGGAGACGCCACGTGGCGAGTTAGGGACCGTCAGTTGGGATTTATTTTCAGAAAATTTATAAAAAAAAATCAAATAAAAAAATTCAAAAAAAGTGAATTATTAAGGAAAAATTCAAAAAAAAAAATTTGAGAAAAATTGCAGAAAATTCAATCAACTTAGGTACCGAAAGGGCGTCAACTCTGAAAGTTGACGTAACTAAGTCCCCGAACCCATTTCTCTGGTTATCGCAGAATTGAATAGAAACTCCCGACTATTCAATAGGGTGGTCTAATCATACCCTCCAAAAAATGATTGGTGGCGACTCCATGGCATGCACACTTAACACATGTCACTAGACCACACTGAAGGTCGACTACGTATACCTCCGTTGTGATTTGGGTAACGGGCCTTGGGAGAGGCCCGCGTCCGACCAGACTGGACGGCCCATTAACCCTCGAGAGCCCACATGCAACCTCGAGAGGGTCACGACACTATGTCAAAAATGCATATCTCAAAATAGCATCGAGTAGATAATTGCATATGTAATTTTTTTTCTTTTGTAAATAATTAGACTAGATTGCATTTTAGGATAGAAATTGCACGCTTAAATAGAATCTTATGTTAAAAATAATTTATCTTCAATATATTAGGGTTTAGGTCAATTTAAACTCTAAAATATACATGACAAAAATTGTTTTGGCATAGTTCTATTTTAGAAAATAAATTCATCCGAAAATAAAAATATTCTTCTTTGCCATGTCATATATGTCATGTCATCTTTGTCACGTCATACATGTCACGTCATTCATATTTGCTATATCATCTCATACCATGTCATATAGGTTGCATGTTAGTTTGCATTGCATGTAGAATTGTATGCTTAGGTTAATTTAATTGATTCCAACATCACGTAATCAATTTAATTAAACTATAAGCATATCTTTATACATAAGTTTAGATTGCATATTTAGAACTTTAATTTATTCATATGTCACGAAGTTAATTTTCATGTGCATGTCATCTTTTGTACATCATCTAGATTAGTCTTGCATTTACATCTCGACATTGCATCACATATAGTATAATCCTTCATTCATTCATATAAAAAATTGAAAATTAAAAAAGCCACAATGTTTTATGTGGCTCATGCTCCCTTGATTATATTGGTTTCTAGATGTTCCATTAATTGATTGTGCACCCACATGATAACCTTTGTTAGTGACTTAGGTGAAAATCAATTAATGGTGCATTCTCAAATGATTTTTCATGAAATAAAATGGTACCGAAAGGGCGTTAGAGTAATCTTGCGTAATCAAGTCCCTGAATTCTTAATCTCTGGTTCGTAAAAATAAATACTTTTCTCGCTATTTTATTTAGGTTTCTAATTGACCTACCATAAATTATTAGTGGTGACTAAAAATTCAAAATATATTGCATGTTAATCAATTGAACCTTAAGTTGCAATTTGGTATGGACTTGGGAGAGTTCGAGTTAGGTTAGTTAAATAATTAACCTAATAATCCATTAGGCTAGAAATTTATTTTTAGGTCGCGACAGACTGCGGAGGGAGTTGCGGCCATTTGCCCGGCAAGCAGAGACCCGGATTTGATAGAATAAAACAATTTTTTCTTTTTTTTATTCATCCGTAATTTTATCAAATCCGGGCCGTCCGTGATTGATCGGACGGCCCAGATTGGATCTTGACATCCTTGCCTAGATTGTGGCTAGGCAGGGGATCCGCGCTTAAACCATTACAAATGGGGATCACCCCATTCGAAATTCATACCATTTCTCGCCCCCTCAACGTTCCAATCAGAACCGTTGCCCATTTCTACAGCGAGAGAGAGAGAGAGCGAGAGAGAGCGACCTCGAACGCCATAGGCGAAAACGATGCCGTCGATCATCCAAGAGGAAAAGCCCGGCCCCGAACCACGATCGCTTCTGCATGTCTCCATCCAGTACGCGCAGGTCTGGGAGATGTACAAGAAGGCCGAGGCCTCCTTTTGGACCTCTAAGGAGGTCGACCTCTCCCAGGACCTCCCCCATAGGGACTCCCTCTTCACCGACGAGCGCCACTTCGTCACCTATGTCCTCGCCTTCTTCGCCGCCTCCGACGGCATCTTCCTCGAGAACCTCGCCGTCCGCTTCATGAAGGAGGTCCAGCTCCCCACCATCGGCGACCAGTCCTCCAGTAAGTCGAGCGTCCTCAAGCCCCTCGCCGGCATCCGCCGGCCGCATGGGCAGGGGATTTGCACATGTGTCCCTCTCATTATGCGACTCCAAGGAAAGGGCATATCGAGCACCCCGCTGACTCTGGTCGTCAAGAAAGACCGCGTCCCGGGACTTGACCATGGTCGACTTGCCGGGAATCACGAGAGCGCCCGTGCATGGCCAGGCCGAGAACATGTATGATCATAGAGTACGTTAAGCTTGAGGAGAGCATCATGCACAATGTCTTGTCCGCGACTGTCGATTTCTCCACTTGCGAGTCTATAAGGATGTCTCTAGTAAGAATACACACGAGGCTACTGCATCAATTCAAAACTCGAACAAGAAGTCTATACGGTGATTTGTGTTTGTGTCGCAGATGATGGACAGGACTGGCAAGAGGACTCTGGCCGTCGTCACAAAGGCTGATAAATCTACGGAGGGCTTGCACGAGAAGGTGACGGCGGAGGATGTCAATATAGGGCTTGGTTATGTCTGCGTGAGGAATATGATTGACTATCCGTCCCCCTCGTCACGCGCAAGGCGGACTGGGCTCTCCGTGGGATGGAGCTGAGCTCGCTGAAGGGGAAGAG
The DNA here is from genome assembly GCA_021437785.1 of Rhodomyrtus psidioides. Taxonomy (NCBI): domain Eukaryota; kingdom Viridiplantae; phylum Streptophyta; class Magnoliopsida; order Myrtales; family Myrtaceae; genus Rhodomyrtus; species Rhodomyrtus psidioides. The sequence continues at coordinate 15,840 of JAILYB010000272.1, read as the reverse complement.
GGGGGCGATGGTGGCCCCCCTTGCCACCTGTCCCCTTACTTTCAGGATAATCGGTGATTGGCAATAAGAGTAGTAGAAAAAGCGAAAAAGCAGACGGTTATACAGCTAGAGAGCTAGACTAGAGAGAGAGAGCGAGTGAGATTACCCCTCTGTTCGTTATAAATTCCCTTACGCTCATACCAGGACGCACTCCCCCCTGCGATCAGAACACACCTTCCTCTCCTCCTCCTCCTCCTCCTCTTCCCCTCAAGTTTCCCCTTTCCTCTAAAGTTTTTCCTCTTCATGGTCGTCGTTCGTCTTCTGGTTCGACTACAAGGACTCCCACGGCTTGCAGCCGCCTGCTCATCCCAATCCTATGGAGCAGCCCCACCCATCCCGCGGCGTTCCTGCCTCTGCTTGCCGGGCCAATGGCCGCAACTCCCATCAGCACGCATCACCTCGGCAAAAACTGGTTCTCTGGCACTCGTCACTTCGGGTAAGTTTGATTGTTTACGTTCAACTGATTCCCCCTCTGTTCTTCTAAGGTTAGCGAACGTAAACAATCAAACTTACCCGAAGTAACGAGTGCGGGAGAACCAGTTTTTGCCGAGGTGATGCATGCTGAAAGGAGTTGCGGCCATTTGCCCGGCAAGCAGAGGCGGGAATGCTGCGGGATGGGTGGGGCTGCTCCATAGGATTCGGGATGAGCGGGCAGCTGCAAGCCGTGGGAGTCCTTGTAGTCGAACCAGAAGACGAGTGACGACTATGAAGAGGAAAAACTTTAGAGGAAAGGGGAAACTTGAGGGGAAGAGGAGGAGGAGGAGAGGAAGGTGTGTTCTGATCGCAGGGGGGGAGTGCGTCCTGCGTGCGAGCGTAGGGGAATTTATAATGAACAGAGGGGGAATCTCACTCGCTCTCTCTCTAGTATAGCTCTCTAGCTGTATAACCGTCTGCTTTTTCGCTTTTTCTACTACTCTTATTGCCAATCACCGATTATCCCGAAAGTAAGGGGACAGGTGGCAAGGGGGGCCACCATCGCCCCCCTCTTCCCCTTCAGCGAGCTTAGCTCCATCCCATGGAGAGCCCAGTCTGCCTTGCGGGCAACGGGGGGGACGGGTAGTCAATCCTATTCCTCACGCAGACATAACCAAGCCCTATATTGACATCCTCCGCCGTCACCTTCACGTGCAAGCCCTCCGGAGATTTATCAGCCTTTGTGACGACAGCCAAAGTCCTCTTGCCAGTCTTGTCCACCATCTGCGACACAAACACAAATCACCGTATAGACTTCTTGTTCGAGTTTTGAATTGATGCAATAGCCTCGTGTGTATTCTTACTAGAGACATCCTTATGGACTCGCAAGTGGAGAAATCGACAGTCGCGGACAAGACATTGTGCATGATGCTCTCCTCAGGCTTAACGTACTCTATGATCATACATGTTCTCGGCCTGGCCATGCACGGGCACTCTCGTGATTCCCGGTAAGTCGACCATGGTCAAGTCCCGGGACGCGGTCTTTCTTGATGACCAGAGTCAGCGGGGTGCTCGATATGCCCTTTCCTTGGAGTCGCATAACGAGAGGGACACAGGTGCAAATCCCCTGCCCACACGGCCGGCTGATGCCGGCGAGGGGCTCGAGGACGCTCGACTTGTTGGAGGACTGGTCGCCAATGGTGGGGAGCTGGACCTCCTTCATGAAGCGGACGGCGAGGTTCTCGAGGACGATGCCGTCGGAGGCGGCGAAGAAGGCGAGAACGTAGGTGACGAAGTGGCGCTCGTCGGTGGAGAGGGAGTCCCAGTGGGGGAGGTCTTGGGAGAGGTCGACCTCCTTGGCGGTCCAAAAGGAGGCCTCAGCCTTCTTGTACATCTCCCAAACCTGCGCGTATTGGATGGGGGACATGCAGAAGCGGTCGGGGTTCAGGGCCGGGCTTTTCCTCTTGGATGATCGAGGGCATCGTTTTCGCCTACGGCGTTCGAGGTCGCTCTCTCTCGCTCTCTCTCTCTCTCTCTCTCTCTCTCTCTCTCTCTCTCTCTGTAGAAATGGGCAACGGTTCTGATTGGAACGTTGAGGGGGCGAGAAATGGTATGAATTTCGAATGGGGTGATCCCCGTTTGTAATGGTTTAAGCGCTGATCCCCTGCCTAGCCACAATCTAGGCAAGGGTGTCAAGATCCAATCCGGGCCATCTGATCAATCACGAACGGCCCAAATTTGATAAAATTACGGAAATAAAGAAAAATTTGTTTTATTCTATCAAATCCGGGCCGTCCGTGATTGATCGGACGGCCCGGATTCGACATATACACCCTTGCCTAGATTGCGGCTAGGCAGGGGATCCGCTCACGCACGGGATCTGTCATGCGTCAAATGAAGAATCCCACTGCACAGTTTGTTGATGATGATGATAATAATAATAATGCTCATCTTAAAAATTACGCACATTGCTCGTTTTAACCAGGGCAAGTGTGACAGTGTTGTAATGACTAAAATAATAAGCTAATTCGACCTAGTTTAATCTCATAGCCATAGTTTATTCCTACTTCAACACAATGTCTATGGGGTATTCATTTACATGAAGGCTTTTTATTGGGATATTGTGTCAATTCAGTTCAAAACTTTTCTTTTCCCAATACATTTTGTAATTGTGCCAACTCAGTCCATTTGACTAGTCGATACTGATGTAAAATTTATTAACAATTGTTCAGCTTTAAAAAAAAAAACAGTTCTAAATCGTTTAATTTGTTTTTCCTTTTTTTAGGGGTTTGGGCTGATAGCGCTACTGGCCACCAGCCTTCGCGCGAGGGCTCTAGCAGCTGCCACCTCCTGCTAGGCCAAACCCTAAAACAAGACAAAAGAAAAAAATATAGAAAAATTATCAAAAATATTTAAAAATCATTCGTTATAACCGCATTAGTGAAAATAAAATAGTATAAATAATCTTTTTTGCGACAATTAGGTTCTCGTCCTTCACGAAACCGCATGTTCATGCCATGGGGCGAGCCAACTTCCGACCCAGCTCGTGCCTTCCGCATTAGCTATCTCGTACACCTATGAATGGACTGAGCAAATCTCGGATTAGGCGAATCATTCCGCAATGGGTCTCTCTCGCATCAGGCTCTGGTCCCCGCAACATATCACCAACCTCCCTCTGCAATTCCGCTCTTTCCTTCCGAATGTTCTGAAACCCCGCCCCCCAAATAATTAAAGCCTACAAAGTAGTGGTCACGGGGACCCCATCTCCTTCTTCCCTCCCTCTTCTTTTTCCTTTTTCTTAACTGATTTTTTTATGCAAAAGAACAAAATTAAATTGATCGGATTTGGTGAATGGGAATTATGGGATGATGATGCATCGTGGTTTCCGAGCAAACAAGAAAATGATGGTGGTTGATCGATTTTGATTCGATAAGTTCTCTCTACACAATTTCGATAAAAAAAAAAAAGAATGTTAGCTTTCGGAGTTTTCGACGTATTTTTCCTTATATTCTCATATGGCGTGAGGAAAAAAAATGAAATTTCATAAACAATTTTTTTAATGTATATATAGTCGAGTCTTGAATTTCTCCACGTCCAAAAGAATCTAACCGAGTTAGTACATGTTCAATTTAGCCTTCGAACTGTTAAAAAAATATTCAACGTTACTTCGAAACTCAAATAGATAGAAAAATAACACTGGACATTTTCTTGTGCTTTATGGACTAGAATGAACATTTTTCAAAAGTTTAAGGAGTGAGTTCAACAAATTAAAGGCTTAGATATGACAATGCACGTCGAACTGTAGTTCGGGGACCAAACTGAACAAATATTGTAAATTGGAATAAAATTCAGGAATCATTTGCATAATTATTCATGGAAAAAGAAATGTACAAGGCAAGAACCAATTGAACCGGAACCCACCACATGGATCTTAACCTAGTCCTTCTCCAAAGAAGTAAACAATGGAGAGAGGCCAATTCGAAACCAACTACCACTTCCAACCAAGGAAAGAAAATTAGAAGGCTGAAGTAGTCAACATCTGAAGTGGACGCCCTTTTTTTTTTCAAGCAAACATTAGAATAGGAATCCAGCAAACATGTCGAACACATTGGACTGCACTATCCATCGTACGCATCCAAACATTGTTTTAAATGCTAATTCATTCTAAGCATCTTTGTCCGCGAGATTGGCTTGGGAATTGAGAAATCGACTCATAACAATTTAATGTTTAAAGACCATCGTTTAGGTTATGATTAATGCCTTTTTTGGTTCTTAATTAAAATTCGGATCGATTGCCCTAGATTTCATACGCATTGGTATATCATAAGAGCAACAATGAACGGACGCCACTTACTAAGTGTAGGATTCGGTGCACAATCAAATCGAAGTAGAACGTAAAGTGACAAAGAGAAATCGAGACACGAGATTTTATTCTGGTTCACTCTTAAATTAGGGCTACGTTCAATAAATGATTCTATTATAATTAGCACCTAGTATATTTTGTTACATCAGTCAATTTTAATCGAAAAAATAAAGACAATCGTGGCTATTTAGGGGACCCACGTTCCTGTTATTGGAAAGTATGACCACACCGTGACAATAACTGACCAAATTGAAAATAACGAAAACAAGTGACCACCTTACCAGGGAAAAAAAAAGTGATCAAACTTAACCCATACGGAGAAAAACAGAAAGAGTGAACAACAAACGAGATCCGTGAGAAATTTATGAAATTGTCGGATGTACTAGACAAATTGCTTTCCTACGGATAGACGGTCAGGATGTTGCCTCCGACATATCCACTTGCGATGTGCCACGTGTGCTTGGCGTCTCTTCAGCGTATCTAGGCACGGATCCGGATCCCATGACATACAAGAAGTATGTCATGGGTGACATACAATACAAGTCATCTCTGGGGTAAATTTGAAAATTTAGAGCTTCGGTTCCCCTCTTTCTGTCTTTGCGTTTTTCCCAAGAGAAAATTTTGATATTTGCGCGCGATTTTCTCTCTCTCATCCCACGATCTGCTCACTCTCCCTCTCTCTTTCAAATCCCCTTTTCACTCGTGAACGATCTGCTCTTCTCTCTCTTCTCTCTCTCTCTCTCTCTCTCTCTCTCTCTCTCAAAGTCCAACCAAGAAGGAAACGAAGAAATTTTTTTGGGTTTTCCCAGTTTCAAATCCCAAATCTTCACCAAATCCGTGAAGACTCCTCTATTTCGAAGGCCATCTTGAACTGCATTCCAGAACATCACCGGATCTGCATCGCTGCTTTCACCATGGAAGACTTCACGCAGAACTAGTACTCACTCGAGTCGCCGGCCACCGGCCGTAGGCCCTCGCCTGGTGCTAGCAACGGATCCTACATGGTCCTCGTGTAGCCATAACTCGTTTTAGCTACTGTTGGCTGGCTCTCTCTATCTCTCTCTGTCTGTGCATGCTTTTTGTGTGCTTCCTTTTCATTTTCCCTAATGCCTGTGATTTTAACTTGCAGGAATTAAAAGTTTATCCCCTCTTTCTTTGACGTTGTCGGGATATCAAGAAACAAATGCTCGTATATGCTCTTTTGACATCCGTTGGAATAAATACGGGCCTTTGCTGCTTATTCTTCTCATTATAATCAGACCTGAGAAAGTAGCCAAGTAACTATGAAGTTTATATGCCACGAATGGTAGCCGAGGGGAAATCTAGGAGGAGAAGCCGTTTCCTTACTCTTTGGTTTAAAGTTGATATGGCTAACTTTCACGATTCATGGACGTAAAAATCTTAATTTTTGCCAACCTATCTATTTTTTCACCCTTGCACATGTCATCGAGATTCCATACCTGTACAGATTAATCTCGATGTGATGTGAATAGTGTCCGCGGATTTCAAGTGAGCTCAATTTTTCACTATGGGTCTTGATTTTTCAATTCCTCGTGGAAATAGATGAGTCAATACCAACTTTTCAAAGAACAATAAAAGAAAGCAACAAGTTTCCCAAATTGCTAACTTTCTATATTGAGTAGAATTATAATATTTGTTTTGAGCATATGTAAACTGAGGGGACATCTTGGTCCGCCATTGCTCGTTAAAATTATGATGATGAGATTTCAATGAGAAATGGAGACGCGAACCAAATTGGATGTAGATGCGGATCATTAGAGTTTACAAAGAGTCAATTACAAGATCGCATACGACGAGTTAGTAACATCCATGATACGAAACTCGCAGCAAGAACTTCCCCTTTGATCCAATTGCCCTCTTTAAGGCTCAAGCCATGGCTGTCCCACTGTGTTAGAAATATGAAACAGGATCAATGCTAATGTCATAGTATTGTTTACATAAGACGTAGTGTAAGTCCATCCGTTTTCTCTCCATCTGCTCACAAGATTGATCACATCAGATCCAATACATGGTCTCCTTTTATTCATCTAAGAATCATTGTGATCGCTGCTTCTTTACATGGATGACAATTATACACAAACATCGAAAAAATCATTCAATGTGCGAGAGCAATTGCAATCGTCGATCAGGGGACTTCTCTTCAAACCGCGACTTGGGCCGCCGCGAGCCTAGTAGATGGTGGAAACAAGAATGGGAACACCACTCTTCGGGAAATGGAGAGAATTCAGCAAAGAATAGAGTCTAGAGAGACTAAAGGAAGAGAACGAGACGTAGTCCAGTCCAGCCTCGACGAAGAAGGCGACTGAAGATGGCTGACCCCCGTGTTCTCTGCATTTACCGACCTGTTTTCAATCCCGCATCACTTGCACATCTCAAGGAAAATAAGTAGATGAAGGAGAATATCGTGCGCGACACTACGAGCAAAAGCACATAAAAAGCATGCAGAGAGAGAGAGAGAGAGAGAGAGAGAGAGAGAGAGAGAGAGAGAGAGAGAGAGAGAGAGAGAGAGAGAGAGAGAGCGGTTTTCCTTTTCAAGGTTTTAAGCTGCAAGAACATAGTGCATCTCTGAAGCACATGGAAACACTCGAACATCAGCTTCAAAATTTTGAAAAATAGATCTCTATGAATAGAATCCCCACACTACGAGCAAACCTAGATACACATGAGAACATACCACAAACTTTGCTTCTGAAAGAGGAGAGGAAGAAACAAAGAACAGGAACATGACAAGGCACACCGCTACAATCAGCCAATGAAGCAAACATATTTGAGACATGTAGTGTAAGACGTCAAATGAACCCAAAAGTACACCAACTTATTACAGCGAAGAACATTAACATTAACAGGAAGTTGCATCCCAAAACCAAAACTAAAAGCACATTAAGCATGCATGCTTCATCAACCAAATCAGTTCAAGAAACTTCGCCACTTGAACTGGTAACGTATTCGACACTCCTGGCCAGGATCGCCGAAAAACGCAGAGTAAGGAAATGACGTCTCACTCTAAGACAGTCTGGGAAATCTAACAACAAAATGACGAACCAAGTTCAGAACAATCGCATGTTCATAAAACAACAAGTGGGCAAATGGGCAGGAAGTATCAAACCTGGCGCCTCCTCCCAAGGGTAGCTAAAACGAGATATGGCTACACGAGGACCGTGTAGGATCCGCTGCTAGCATCAGGTAAGGGCCTACGGCCAGTGGCCGGCAACTCGAGCGAGTACTCCTAAATTCTGCGTGAAGTCGTCCATAGTGAAAGCAGCGATTCAGATCCGGTGGTTTTATGGAATGCGGTTCAAGATGGCCTTCGAAACAGAGGAGTCTTCACGGATTTGGTGAAAATTTGGGGTTTGAAACTGGGAAAACCTAAAAGATTTTCTTTGTTTCCTTCTTGGTTGGACTTTGAGAGAGAGAGAGAGAGAGAGAGAGAGAGAGAGAGAGAGAGAGAGAGAGAGAGAAGCAAATCGTTCACGAGTGAAAAGGGGATTTGAAAGAGAGAGTGAGCAGATCGTGGGATGGGAGAGAGAAAATAGCGCGCAAATATCAAATTTTTCTCCTCGGGAAGACGCAAAGAGAGAAGGGGGGCAGGGATGCGTCAGGTCATCTGCTTTTAAGGCAGATGATCCTCATGCGGGAACCAAAGCTCTAAATTTTCAAATTTACCGCAGTGTGGCGTCATCTTTGCCGTTCATTTAGAATGAACGGCTAAGATGACTTGTATGTCACCCATGACATACTTCTTGTATGTCATGGGATCCGAATCCTCCGCGCACGGCTTCACATTCCTTAGGTGGTCAGTGGAGCCAGACTTTATCATCATGCATAAAGGACCAGCATAGAAAGTTTTCCAGGTTGATGAGCCAATGAGATGTGTGTTTTTTTGTTGTTGCTTGAATGAGTAACTAGTCATCTATGCCCATACTCCATCTCACTGATTATTGAATTTTTCGTCCCAATCGAAGGCAAACACGTGTATTATAAGTTTTGGATGAGAAAAACTAGTCGAACGGTTTTCTAGGAACTACGAAAAACAACAAATTCAGATTGTGAAAAATGACTTACATCAAAAATGAAATTATTCTGTCCAATTTCTTGCTATCCGTTCCAATTAGAAGAATAAATGCCTCTATAAACATTTTCCAGGGAATATTTCAAATAGGGAACTGAAATACCCTTATTTTCTCACATAAGAACCTAAAGTGACCAAACATTTTCTAGGGAATATTTCAAACATTTTCTAGGGAATAAATTATCTTAGACGGCCATAAACAGTGGGCTATCGTTAGTTTAAACTCTTATATTCCTCCACCGCCGGTGTCGGAAACCGAAACCATGATAAAAAAAAAAAAAACCAAAACCAAAAAAGAGTCACGAAATAGACTCAACTTCAAAATCCGTGAAGTAAATGTTGATCACTATTAGATCTAAACACCGTCAAACGGCCCGATTACACAAAGATTAGATTCAATGTTCTCTTGGACAAATTACATAGTTACTATGCGCTTAGAACATAAGCAGTAAGCATTCAGATTCTGTTGGGGATTTTATCCCTCTAAAGGTGAATGAGAGTGTGGGGTAAATGAGAAGTGTGGGAGTCCCACATAGGATAAGAGATAGATGAGAGATGAGTTTATTAAGTGGAACCTCACAAATGAGTTTGGGTCCCAAAGGGTACCGTACTTTTGTGAACGGGAGAGAACCTATGCAAAACTAAGTTGGCTCGCGCGTCGCCGCTGGGTCAACTCGGGCTTGGGCTTGGGTTGCTTGTGTTCCATTTTTCTTTATTTATTTGTTTGTTTTTTTTTTGCCCATTAGTCTTTTATTTTTGCCGAACAGATCTGTTTGGAAATTTTTGGACAGTTGCATTTGTTTGGAAAAAACCTTGAACACTTATGTTGTTCAAGGCATAACGAACAAATACAGTTGTTTGAAAGGAGTTGTTCGGTTTTAAAAACCACCGTCCGAATTTAAGCTTCGTGACTCTTCGAGGTCTCTAATTTTTTCTAACATAAATAGTCCTCGAATGAGTTATTTCATAACTCTTTTTTTTTTTTACCAAAACTTCTCTCACGATTTCAAAACTTGCATTCTCGTTTTTTCCCCGCATTCATTCTATGCGATAATTCTGAAAAGTTAAGTTCGCCGGAGTCCTTTGAAGAAGTACCGCTTCAGAGGAACGCGATCCGTTTTATCCTGGAAGACAATTGTCCAACGTCCTCGGGTACTGATTGAGCAGAAAATTTATCTTAAAGACACAACGTCATTTCGTTGGGCTCGTATTAACTACAGATTATTTTGTTTTTCCAATCATATTTCTCTTTATACGAACTTAGCCGATAACAGATCCAGATTCAATGCAGTTCTTAGCCTAAAACTTGACATAGAAATCTCTAAATAAACATCATTCATAAAATATATATATATGAATCATAAGGTTTGTCCGATATTTCATCGAAAGCATCCAAGACTATCAAAGAGCATGAGAAGAAAAAATTTACCCGATTCGGCGCAGACGAAACGTCACGGGCCGGAATCCACAATGCTCGGGACGAAAGCGTCCGGACTGCCTCGACGAGCGGATCTCCTTTCTATTTTTCTCTTTTTCTCCCTCGTTTTATCTCTCTCCGTGTGAATTTGTCTCCCTTTTTTTTCAGGGAGTGAAATCTTTCAGAACGCCCAACTGATCTGATCTCCCTCTTTCTCTTTCTGTTGTATCCCCTGATCTTTAGGGTGCGTATGGAACGTTTATGTTCCTAGGCACAATTTTTGAACAGAAACACTTTTTTGTGTTTCTGTTCCCGGTTACGATTTCTAGAAACAGAAACGAGTTTGGTAAGTAGAAAAAAAAAATTTCCCGCCACCATCGTTGACCGCCGGAGGTGGCAGTCGGCGATCAGCGGCGGCGACAAGCGACTAGCAACTGACGACGAAGGGCGAGTGGACGGCGACCGGCGACAGGCGGCGGCGGCGGCGGCGGCGGCGGCCTGCGGGTGGTGGCCGCATCTGCGGCGGTGGGTGGTGGTTCCAAAAGTGTTCCAAAATCGAGAAGTAAGTTTTTTTTTTGCTTCTTCAAAAGTGTTCCCCGACACAAAAGTGTTCCGCGGAACACTTTTGGAATATTTTTAAACCATACGTGTTTCTGTTCCAAAGGTATTTCGGGAACACCTTTGGAACAAAAACACTCCTCCTGAAGCGTTGAAGCGTTTCTGGAGTTCCCACACTCTGCTCAAAACCGATTCTCTTAGCAACCTTCTGAAAAATACGGTGTCCGTCACCACGTTGTGAAGAGGTATTATTATTATTATTATTATTATTATTGACTACTGCCTGCATAATATAAGAAATCCTTGTCAATGTGTCAATACCGACATTTTCACATGAAGTTCGGTAACAAAGAACAAAAGTTCTACCCGTGGTACGACCCCACGGCCAATTTTCACAACTGCACCATTCACCGGAACCCCGCCAAAGTTGTGTAAGTTACAAGTTACTCATGGTTCTCGCCAGACCTCTTGCTTTCGTCGAGTACTTGATGAGAATAGAGGTTCGGTATTCCGATTTCGTGTCAAGAGCCAAGTGTTTAAGAACCTATGTAGCTCGGACACCTCTATTAGGCAGGAGTATCGGTGTCGAACGGGTGTCGGACACCAACACGCGTCCGACACGCGGTCAACTCGTGTCGAAATTCCGACACCGGTCAGCGAGTCCGACACGCGGCCGACACGCAAAAAAGGTTTTTTTTTTTTTTTTTGCGGAAAAAACAGTGCGTTTTTTTTTTTGTAAAAGAAAAGCAGTGCATTTGGTTGAGGTCAATTGCATCTTTCTCATTGCCTGTCTTTTCTCTGCGGTATCGCTCAACTCTTAACTGTTTTACATTTTTCTACTAAAACAACGGGAATCACAGGGATGGGCACCAAATTTTTTTTTTTTGCTATTATATCAAAATATTATTTTTCAGACTTGCTTTTCTGAGCTTAATGCATATAATCTGTTTCGGCTTTTATTTATTTTTTTATATTTAAAAAATATTTATTTAATACGATATGTCACCGACGTGTCAGATTTTTCTATTTTTGAGAAATGACGTGTCGACGTGTCCTGTCAGTGTCAGCGTCGGAGTCGGTGCAACTTAGTCGGGAACTACCAGACACGGCTTCGGACCCCAAGCCAGCAAGGCGTGAGGGTGCACTCAAGCCCGTGGAACGCGGACGATTGGGCCACGACCCACGAGGGTCGAGCTCGCGATCCACCTCCGGTTGCATATGCGAGTACATAAAATATGTTAGCATGTGCTTCGTGATATCATTAAGCTAGCCAGATGAAAAGATATCGCGGACTTGTGGAGGTTGCAGTTTTATCAGCATATCGAAAATCAAACGTGTGATAATGCAAGGGCTATTGTCTCAGCTCCAGCATGAGATTATTCAGAATGACATGTGTCCATCTGTGCTAGGGCGCGGGATTCAGTTGTTTTTGCCCATAATTGTTCATAATGGGACTCTGTGGGCCCACTTCACAGCCCAGTTTCCCAACCCCACCCCCCCCCCCCATACGACGCCGTATCGGCCGGTTTGACGTCTTTATTCTACTTCACCAACTCGTTCTAAAACCCTTTGACCCCCCAACAAAAAAAAAAAATAATAATAACAAAATCGTTCTAAAACCCTACATATTCTTTCGCGTCTGTCTGTCCGTCCCTCCCCCATTGAAGCCCTCGCCCGCTTCTCTCTCGCTCTCCTGAAACTACTGAGGAATGGCGTTCTCTTCTAGTCTTCGCCGATCGGCCTCCTCTTTCGCGCCTCTCGCGGTCCGTGCTCTCCGGAGCCAGCGGAATTGCCGCTCTGCCATCTTCACCGCTCTTAACCAGACGAGTGTCGTTTCCAGCGAGCCTCGCCTCGGTCCTTTTCTGCCTCCTCCTCGTAGCTACTCCACGGAGAGGCCGAGCTCCGCCGAAAATCTCCTCCGATTCTTTGACTCGGAGATCCAGCGCGCTGAGGAGACTGTCGACCCCTATCGGGTGAGTGAAAACAAGGATGGAAATTCTTTTAGGCAAATGAGACATGATTCTAAACACAACTGGTCCTTATTTTTTCTGTCAAGGACCATGCCATTAAATATGCATTGGCCCCCGTTTTTTTATACGGAACTGTGTAGGATGTGCTAGCCTGCTAGTGGGAGAAAAACTATTGTGATGATCTTGAATTTCCTCAAACTCTTCATTCAGTGATCGAAGCCAAGTATATAATTTGAATTTAGAACCTCCATAGATATGATATGGAGGGGCTATTCCTATAGGAGTTTCACCCTTTTTCTTTTTGAAATTATGATGTGCTTTATAGCGTCGAGAGGCCCCAGTTGGATTCCCCTTTAAAATTGAAGACGATCCTGCATTTGTAACCATTACATTGTCAAGGGAGTACCAGGGTGAACAGATAAAAGTTGAAGTCGGCATGCCTTACCCTGAGGCTGTGACAAGTGTTAGCGAGAAGTATTATTATGATGGTACGTGGCGCATTCCTCTGGTCGTAAGCGTTGCCAAGGGGGAGGGACAGTTTATTAAATTCCACTGCACAGCTTCGCTGGATGAACTTGTTGTTGACCGCTTGGCTGTCAAGAATCCTGAGGACCGAATTGCTTATGAAGGGTAAGCTCCTTTTTTTTGTTTTCGTTTCCCCACTTTTATCTCTAAGATTACGCAGTTTGTTCGTATCTAGTCTAATTCCTGTCCCTCGACCTAACTCTTTCACATTCTCTCGTGCTTTCCCTCTTCTCCCAGGGGTTTGCATGAGAACGAGCAGGTTGAAACATATTTAGCGATTAGAGGAATCAGAGTCAGCAATGTCAAATTCTTGATTGAATACATGACCAGCAGAAACCCCAGAGGGCGCTTGATGTGGTTGAAGAACCTCAAGAAGTTTGTCCAGGCGTAGTTTTGTCGGAGGCGGCATTTGCGCGGCAGGTAGGATTTCAATCTTCAGTTCTGGTTTGGGAACCTATCTCCATTACAACTGCCAAGCGTTGTCCACTGCTTGAATGGAATATCTTTAATCGAGAGAGACGCTGAATTTATTTATAAAATGACAACTCTAGTTTTTCAATGCACTTGTTTTCTTTACATTGCCGTTGGTCTACATGTAGACATTCTCTAAAAAATTATTATTATTATTATTATTAGCTGCCAATTACAGTAATGGAAGTGTCCTGGTCCAATTCTGCTAATTACAGAAATTTGTTTTTGCAAAATTTCCATCGAGAACTATCATTGACAGTCTCTTACAGCTGTGACTTGGGACACAGATTTTAGGAAATTATTTAACTATGCTTGGAACCCTGAGTTTGCAAATCCAAAATCTGGTGAGTAGACAAAAGATGAAATCCACTAGAGAGTACAGAGAACGGTAGTGACTTCTGCGGTTGGGAAGATCACAGCCTTATTTTCTTTGGCTTTTCAAGTCATCCATACGCCTCGGGGGAGCTGAGACATTCAGAAAAGTGAAATGCTATTCCTGTTTCGCTATTGCTTATGCCTTGCTGCAATTAGAGAAGAATGGGAAGAAGTCAACCCCAAGTTTCATAAGAAGACTCGAATACTTGCGGTAACATATGGGAACTGAAAAAGCTCGCAGGCTGACAATTCTTCTTCTCTCAATAGCTTGGTAAACAAGTGAACTCCGTACCACACGTAACAACGATAGCGGCATCTATAAATTAGATGTGCTTGCTTGCCCCTATAGAAGGGGGTGAATAAATTATAAGCAACAACAACATCAGCAGCGATAGTTGTTGCACCCCACTGGAAACAACTTAAGACTTGATGGGGAGGTCTCTGTGGGGGTACGTGACCACCCCTTTATCACCATCCACCACTTATCCATTCCCTCTGACAATCTTGCAATTAGGGGTGTGAAACCGGACCGGGTTGACCCGAAACCTGGATCAGCCCACCCGAAAAACAGGGTCGGGAACCGGTTCCCACACAAAGTGGTCCGGGTATCGGTTCTAAATTTTGAGAACCGATTTAAATCGGTTCGGTTTCCCGTTCTAGGTGTAGGCCCACTCGGATCAGTTTTTAGAACAGGTTTTTAGTTGCTATTAAAAAAAAACCCTATGTCCCAACTCCCTAGTGCATCGCTGCCCTTGTTGCTCATGCTCAATGTTCACGGCCCTCGGTTCCTCATCTCTTCTCATTTAATTTTTATTTGTTGGATTATTTCGTTCTGTGAATTATAATTTTTATTGCTCATTTTATCGATACTCATATTATTTTGATTAAAAAAAAAGGAAAACAGGTTTTCGGGTAGACCCTGGAACCGGACCGAAAAATAGGGTCGGTTCCAAAATAGGTTCCAAGACAAACAAGATCGGTTTTCAGTTCCAAAAACTGGGAACCGGTTATAACAGGATTGGTTTCGGGATCTAGGTCTGGAACCGGCCCACCCTGCCCATGCTCACTCCTACTTGCAATTGAAAAGAAAAGCCAATTCAACCACTCACATGAAACCAGAATACCCAAAACAAAAGCAACAACATCCGGCATTGTATTGTCATTGCTGCATGGTTTGACGTACTATATTTCATTCATGAACGTACTTGTAGTTTAAGCATGTGTATATTCAATATCAATGGATGCACACTTATTGGGGGAATGAGTCAAACGATTTGGTTCCTCTTCTTGTTTCAGATAACCAGAACCAAAAGGAACCAGTTCAGAATCCTACCATCTTGTGGATAACAAGCTACCGGTTTTAAAAATCATTCCGAAATAAAACAAGCTACCGGTTTACTAATCATGCCAAAATAAATCTGCCCATTTTAAGAGAGAGAAAACTCAGTGGCTGCTGGAGAATATTCTCAGAAGCTTGCTCTCAACACTTCCATCTGATTTCAATAGCTTTTAAATTCAGAATACAATCCGTATATTGTGATTTGATATTGTTTTTTTTTAGTCCTCTCATGCTTAGGATTCAAGAAATATTAAGTCGACTATAGAAAATGTTTAATACTTACATGCAACATATATTAGGTTTGACTATAGCATATTTCCAGTAAGATATATACTTCACAAACTTGAATGAGCTGAGTTTTTTCTGCCTTCAAATGAGGTTGTCCTGAATCTTGAGAGTAAGGGCAAAGCAATACGAGGATCTACAGAAAAGGCAGTTCTTGCATATTAAGTCCATCCATCACAACTTATTTTGAGCCGAAAATCACCATCCCCGAAATTGAACAGAACATCCGTGAGATCTAAAAAACAGTTGCGGGCTCTAGTGTGAAAACTTGAAAGAGCTCCAATTAAGGGCCTGCATGGCAATACTTCTCCACCTAGAAGTGACTTCTCTACTTCTTCTCGAAAGCATAAATTGATTTTTTCTACTTTTGCTTTAGATTGACTTTTGATTAGAGAAATTCATTTGGTAATTAGAAGTTAAAAATCATACCATAAGTCAATTTTTTTACCAAATGGATTTCTACTACGGAAGTGTTTTTACCAAATGAATTTCTCT